>SNQJ01S0066826.1:0-39960 GCA_010110895.2 Picea sitchensis | reverse complement strand
AAATAATTTATTTGGAAAATGAAATTAAAAATAATACTTTCGAGAATATAAAATTGTGAAATAAAAAATATTGCTTTCCAAAGTCAATAAATATGTTTTCTCTCTACATCCGTCCTCATGTTGCTCGTCAGTTCGTGACGTTATTTCGTATTTAATAGCTACGATTCGATATGTGATCTCACCGACTTCGACATCAACGATTTATTTTGCGTCGTGAATTGCTCGGAAAATAATATATTAATTTCCTCTTCATATGACATAAGTATTAGGTATCCTGTCATTTGTGAGTCGGCACCATTATACAGCAAATTATTCCCCGTTTAAGTATAATCTGTGTGTTTGTGAGGAGTAGTTTATGGGTGCGTTTAATTTTATAATATTTTTTCAGAGGGTAAAAATTTGGAGATATAGAACGTTAAATTTTTATGGATCCAAAACTTTTATAAAATTTATATAATTGGATTGATTCATCATTAAGCAAAATTTTTATATAATTTTTTTTTATTAATTAATATTTTTTAAATATATATAATTTCGTCATTAGGGTTTGGATGCAAAATAAAAACACACGCGTTTGCAGAACGAAGAATCATAGGTATCGACTCACTCACGGAGATGGGAGGGCTTCAATCTTGAATCGCGTAATGGCCCTGTGCACGTTCTGGAGCACGCAGGAAGAGGAGGAATATCCACAATATGCGTTAGTTCAGTTCGTTCTGTACTTTACGCTACCTTCGTGATCTTTGGAACCAGGAAGCGTAAAGTATAGAGCCAACTGAATGAAGGACTCTATACTTTACTCTCCCTTCTTCCAAATATCACGAAGGTAGTCAATTTTCTGATCTCATGTTCATATTCCCATTTGTTTCTATCACAGAAACGAAGTACTCTACATCTCTGGTGCGATTTTACATTTATTTTCCGTCTTATTACTTATACATAGACAACACACCAAACGCCACTCTGTGCATATAAATTTCAAGTTTTTATTTGCACTGTAAATATAGATGATATTTTTACATAAATTTCAAATTCTTATTTGCGCAGCAAATTTTTTCTCTTTTAAAATGGTAGTTAATGAAAATTTTGATAATTAATTATGTATATATATATATATATGTAATTTCTTATTTGCACAGCAAATTTTTTCTCTTTTAAAATGGTAGTTAATGAAAATTTTGATAATTAATTATGTATATATGTAATTGTTTTTTAATTTTATTAATTTATTAATTTTTAATGTATATCAAACAATTATTTATTTACGTCCTCAGTAAATGAAGTCACTGGATTTGAAATTTTTGGGGACACCTCAAATCTATGTCAATATTTAGTTAACAAAAAATAATTATTTATTTACTTACTATTTTTTAATATTTTAGTTCATTTAATTTTAATGATGATGATGATGAATGTCTATTAAGACTGAATTGTTTCTGCTGATGATGATAATTTTAATTTTAATTTTGATTCTGTGCCCCAAAAGCATTAAGAGAAACTTTCCAAGATCACCATACTTTTGTTGATTTAGGAGGTTAGGAAGGTTGGTAGTGTGACAAATATTTTGAAAATGAGATCTAATATGGGTATAGGCTGGACAATTTAAGAGAAAGTGTTTTTCATCTTCAACCTTCTTAGTGTCACAAAGGTGACACACTCTTTCATCCTATGGCGTTTTAGGAATTGACCAATGCTCAGTTTCACTATGGAGCTCATGAGAATTTGTTCTTATCTTAGCTATGCTTATTTTTTCCCTCTAACTCTTTATCACACCACATTTTCTCCTCGAATTTTGATTTGACTTTTTTTTAGTAGTATGGTGTCTTTATGGTGGTTATGACTAGCTTTTGAAGCAATTTCAGGAAGTCTCTTGTCTTCCATGTTGTTTAACTTGTTCTTATACATTAGGTATCTAGTCATAGCCGGGGAGAGGCTTTTCTAAGAGGAGGATGAGATAAGGAGTATTTCCTTTAATTTTGAGATTATAGGTTATAAGATTCTTTTGTGTTTTTTCTATCTTTCTCCACTATTCACGAGAGATATTACAACGCCACACTTCTTATCCATAAATAATAACAGGTGTAACAAGAGTCTCAAAGAGGAGTTTCTTCTTATCCCAACTCCAAAGATCAACTGAATTACAATTGTTTTCAAGCCCATAATAGGCTTTCCATCCCCCAATAATATTTTCCTCAATGCTATAATTCCAATTGAGTTTGTGGTGAATATCAATTCCAAGATATTTGTATGAAGTGACTTCCTCCAAATTGTTATTATCATATAAGGTATCATAAGGTATCTTATTGGATTTAATAATCATGATCTTAGTCTTATCATGAGAACTCCTTGTCATAGGAACCATATCATAGACATAAAGAAAAAAATTGATTACTATAATAGTTAAAAATATTGACTATTATAGATTTATTTAAATTTTATATATATATATATATAATACATTTTTCTACTCATATTAACCCAGGGCCTTCGGTTTAACATAAGCCGCCAGAATCATGCAGTCCTTTCCGATATGGATAAGGAAATGAATTATGCATGGCCATATCATCCAAATGGCCACAATAAAGGTATATTGAAATTTGATTAAACCATTTAAAGTAGATGTCGTAGTTGAAGTAACGTAGGGCAACTTTCATATATTTGAATTTGCTATTCAGAAGTCTATTTGCTAATATGGGGGTGCGGGGACACAATACTAGAAAGAAGATATATCAATATAGAAAAAATCAAATTATTTGAAAAGTGTGAGATCAGGGCAACTTGATATATTAGTATATCTAAAGACATTTTGCATCATTTGAAATTGGAATACGTAAGTATGGGGAGGATCAAACATAACCAACTATTTGGTTTTTTAAATTGGAGTTTTTTTCATAGAAATTGATTTAATTTTTTTATATGAATTTTCGAAAGTGCGTCTTGAAAAAGATTCATTTGTGCAATCAATGCCGATAATTTCAACAGATTTATGACTAACTTTATCAAAATTGGAGTTGTTAAAGTCTGACTAAACTAAATCGAAAAAGCCCTTAAAATGTATGGAAGGGCAGCTCCTCTCTTTCTAAATTAAATGTATCCAAGTCCATCTCCTCTATTTCTAAATTTGTTGTTACAATAATGTGGAGAATCTATAATATTTCCTAAATAATATTTCCAAATTAGGTGGTGGGCCTTCCTTTTGTAATTTTAAACTTGATATTAAGATAATGAGGACAATTTAATTTAAATTCGGTGGTGCGTGGTATGTTTGGTATCATAAATATATTATTAGAATAGTGTTTTTTCTTGGGATTTTTTAGTGACTATATTTCGAGGTCTCTTGAATTCCCTTTCAATGTGATTTCTCACTTACAACCTCCATCATTTTTTAATGGTCTGAGCTTGCTTGTTAGAGTTGTCATGAGGAGGTTCATATTGTGGTTGATATCCACAACCTATGCTTCCAATCTCTCAAATCTCTCTTCTTTTTGATCTCAAGGGTTGTTATGAACATACTTGTTTGCCATCGCTAGGGTTCTATGAGTTTCTCCTTAAACAATTTTATGGATCCCTGCAACTTTCCACAAATATCCTAAGAAAACCCGCTTCGATACTAACATGATCTGTAAACTGTCATGGATATTCCACTGGAAGGGTTCGTCACAACATATCTGATAAATAAAATTGAAATCTACATTATCAAGGTTAAAATCATTTAGATTCCAAAATCTTTAGTTACTGATATACTTATGCATGAAATAGATAAAATGTGGAAAATAGAGAACACTAAATTACAATCACACTCCATCCACAGAATAACACAAATATTTTCTCTAGGAAACCCTTGCGGAAGAAAACCTAGATAGAAGGTGGAGTTGCTCTGCTCTCTTTTCTTTGGTATGGAAATAATTCAAGTACAAAGGAGAAGGCACTCTCTATGGAGTTACCTAAGACCCGTGGTCTGTTATATTACTACAAAACATTAACCCCCTTTGTTATTCTCTCTAATTTCCCACACCCAATTGTTCTGCTCTACTATGGAACAAAATACAATAACATAGAATGGAACCCCTTCTCCTCCTAGTGGCACATTATTTAACATAGCTCAATAGTCATCTAGGGTTAAGGTTTTGACTTTGTCAACCCTCAATTGCGATAAGGTTTCATACCTTCTAGAATACTCTTGAAAGTCCTCATGTGGCTAGCCCCATATGCATAAGTAACGGGGACTAACATGACAGCCTCTCATACCATGATGGTCAACACAGTAGGCCAACTTATGGGAGGCATAGATTTTGCATATGAGCTTTTATTGATGTGAATTTTGCACTATTTGAAAGGTCTTGATGTGCATAATAGGGTTACAGGGTCCAAGCTATGTTGGGAATTTTTGACCCAAAAAAATGTCGTTTGATGCCTCAAAATGGCTCTGAAAGGTTTCAAACCCTAATTTTCTAAACTGGGACTTGTCATTAAAATGACCCTACAAGTTGATTCCTCCAATTTTTTCCACTATGAAAGCATTGAGATAGATGAAAATAATATAATGATCCAATCTGAATCATACCTCCCCTTTTCGGGAGGATTTTGGTCCCCAAAATATTTACTGAATGAGGTGAGGAAATTTTTCCTCCACCTTCTCCCTAGAGTACCATTTTTATTTCCTTGGAAGTTGTCATTTCAACCCAATCTACCAAAGGTCATGCTACCCTTGTATTCTAGTTCTATACCTCTTCTGCAAAATTGTGTCCTCTACCAACTCTACCTAAGCATCTGGTGCTAAATCCTCTATGGAAGGTAGGATATGCTCCTCCTCCTAATCGAACATGGAAGTATTCTAGAGTTTGAAATTCTCCACATTCATTATTAAGTAAATGTGCATGTATGGGGGTAGACTGAGTTTATATGCGTTATCACCCACCTGTTCCAATACCTTAAAAGGACCATATCATAGAACCTTGATCTTCTTACCAAGACCTTGTAGTCTTTCCTTATTCAACAGTAACCATACTATGTCTCCCACTCTAAATGTTATCTGTGTTCTATGTTGGTCATGTCTAGACTTGTACAAATGGATCTTCCTGATCTTCTCAAAAAACAATTCTTACATTAATGCATCTCCTATGAGGTCCTCCCTCACTCCTCCTTGTTTTCCATATACAACATCTAAGGGTGAAGGTGGAAAATATCCGAAGCAAGTTTCAAAAGGTGAATTACCAGTAGAAGTGTGGACTACTCTATTATAAGAGTGTTGTATATAGATCATATTTTCATCCCAGGTCTTTGGATGCTTCTGATCATAACCCCTCAAAATATGCACCAAAGTCCTGTTGACTACTTATGTTTTCCCATCTGTCTGTGGATGGAATGTCATAGACTTATTGAGCCTAGTGTCCATCTTCTCCCACAATGTAGTTCAGAAGGAACTAATAAATCCACTTTCCTTGTTTGAGATTTTGATCCTTGGTATCCCAAAATTCACCTAGACATGTTCAAAGAACAAGTTTGTTTCTTCCTATAACTTAATGGTGTTTTTAAAAGGCATGAGAAGGCACATTTTGTTGAACTTGTCAACTACCACAAATAAATAGTCATGTCCCTTCCATGTGGTTGGTAAACGACCCACAAAATCCATGGAAATGATTTCCCAATGTCTAGTCGGTATTGGTAAGGGATGGTATAGACCTTGTTTCTTGTTAATGGGCTTGTTGGTACAACAAAGTATAAATCCTCTAATATACCATGCTACATCTTCTTGCATTCTAGGAAAGTACAAATACCTTTGTAAGTTGGAAACTATATTCCCAACGACAAAATTTCCTACAACCTTGTAGGTGTGAGCCTCTTTGATAAGTTTCAATTTTTCACCTTTAGGCACACAAAGATTGTCAATCTTGTAGAGTAGACCATTCTCGAAATAATAATCAGTCTTATTGTCACCTTCTTATATATGAATTTATCCCTGTAGTTGTTGAAACACCTCCCTGAATTCCTCATCTTCTTGGTATGCCTCTTTGTATGCATCATGGATAAAAGTATTTGTGTGCATTAGAGTTCCCAAAGATGTAATATTTGATATGGGTGGTTGTGAAAACATGTATTCCCACTTGTTTGTGCTACCCTTCTTATACTTTATGACCAAATGAAATAGTTGTAAGAACCCCATCCATTTGTAGTGCCTAGTTTGTTGTAACTTACTTTGGGCTTGCAAACGTTGGAGCGGCTGGTGATCTATGTTGATGATGGTCTCCTTTCCGATCAAATAGTTCTTCCACTTTTTGATAGCTTATACAAAGGAAAAGAGATTCTTATCGTAGGTAGGGTAGTTGAGGAACTCCCAATGAAATACTTTAGAATGATAATAGACATGCCTTCCTCCCTGCATCAGGATTTATCCCATGGCATACCTACTTGCATCTATCTCCACTTCGAAGGGCTTATGCAAGTTTGGTAGAGTGAGCATTGGTTCTTGAGTGATCTTTATTTTCATCTCATCAAAGGTCTTCTATCGATTCCCCCGCTCCCCCCCCCCCTCCACTAGAAACTCTTACTACAAGATTTTATTGAATGAAGTGGTGCAGCTACTACTGAAGACAAATGTATGAAATTCCATAAGTAATGTGCTACCCCAACAAAGATCCTAATTTTTATGCAATTTGTAGGAACTAGCCATTTCATGATGACCTCTATCTTGGTGGGATATATCTTGAGCTCACCTCCACCGATCACATACACCAAAGTCTGCTGAGAAAAATCATATTTATTGAGATTGGCCAACATCTAATGCTTATTCAGGGTCTCTAACACCTACATAAGATGTGAGATGTGCTCCTCCCAGATAGCACTATAAACCAATATATCACCCAAATAGATCATAAACGAATGGAATAACAAACCACTCATACAAACCTTTCCTTGTCTTGAAGGAAATATTCCAGGTATCTTCTTCTTTGACTCATACCTGGTGATATCCTGATTTCAAACCGAACTTAGTGAAGTACTTGACATGCTACAATTAGTCCAACACATCATCAATCCTATGAAGATGGTACCGATTATTCAATGTAATATTGTTCAATGCCCTATAATCGATACACATTTTCCAAGTCTCGTCCTTCTTTGGTATAATTATGATGGGTGAGGCATTTGGTTGAATCACACCCTGCACTAAAAACTGCTACAAATTCTTATTTAATTTGTTTTCTTCCAAAATGTACTATCTATACAACCCGATATTTGGCAAGGGTGAGTCTCGTAAATAATTATATTTCATGCTCCACTTCTCTCGTAGGTCGTATCCCTTTAGGATCCTAGAACACTCCCATGTATTCCTTTAGCAACTCCTCCAATTCATGTTTCTTATCCTTAGTACACCCTTCCATGGATGCATTTACTTTTCATGACTCTTCACTAGACTAATTCTCCCTTAGGAAAATTAAAACATATTTCATTCTAGAACTGATCAATTTATTAGCTTGATTGGCACTTACTAGTGAAATTTTTTATTTACCTTTATGTACATTGATGATGAAGTATTTTTTCATTCTTGATGAGGCAATACTGGTTGGCTCTCCACATGAAGATAGAATCCCTAATATACATGTAAGAGATTCTAAAAGCTACTCTGAATACATCCAGTTGTACTATGTCCAATTATATTTCATCTATAAAATCAACACTTGCAACAAATTTAATCTTGCACTGCTTTGTTACCTTCAACTATGCATCCTTGTTTACCCAACCCAATAGATAGGGGCTAGGATGATTGTGAAATTCCAACTCAAGATTGTTGACCAAACTTGCTACTATGAGATTATCCTGTGAACCAGAGTTGAACAAAGCATTTATCTTGGTCTTCTTGACTTGAATCTTGATGTGAAAGAGCTTGGTCATCTCCTTCTCTTCTTTGGGATGAAGGATACTGAGATTCACCTCCTTCTGCACATATGTGAAAAAAATATTTTAATCCACATCAGAGATAGTTTCAACCTGATTGCTCGAATGTATGACTAAAAGGTTCTTTTTCTTTATGTCCTTGTTGTGGTTCTTCAAGTTCATATTTGTATGCAATTTCCAACACTTTTCCTTGGTGTGACCATCAATATTGCAATCGTTTCTAGGATCCTTGCACTGATATGTAGTGGCTACCATCTTCTTATCCGCCCTCCCTTTCCACTTCGTCTTCCCCTCCTTGGAAGCTTCTTGGTGATATTTCTACTTGGAACCCCTTGGTTTCCCTTTCTTCTAGCCTATGTTTTACAGGTTGTGTGTATGTACACATGACTCATCCATTGTCCTTAGATTCAAGAGCATCACTTTATTTCCTAGATGGTTGTGTAAACCACCCATATACTAGAGGAGTACATATGAGTTCATGGGAGAGATATCGATTATTATGGTCATATTTGTGAACTCAGTCGTGTACTCCTATACATTGTTCCCTTGCCTCTACCTGAAGTACTGCCATCGGATCCATTGGTCCTATACATACCCGATAGGGTAAAACTGGGACTTGATGAGGGTTTTGAAGTCCTCCCACCTAGTTACTAGAATATCACCCTCCACCCTAAGTGTTTTTGTATGGATTTCCCACCAAGTTAAAGCATGGCCCGCTAACTTCAATCTAGCAAATGAAATATTTTTCTCTTTATCTATATGGTGAACACTAAAATAAAATTATAGTTACTGCAACCAATGATTTAGTTTTAATGCATCGATCTCACTTTGGTATCTCTTTATTTACAATTTTTGTTTCATATTGAATAGGAAATGTGGAGGGTTATTGGATCTCGAACTTGATTTCTCTTTCTCAGGTTCTTTCCATGACTCCTTTCATGGGTCTTTCAAATATCTCGATTTCACCTATGATCTAATCTCTGAGTTAGAGCCTTGATCATCTCTTAATGATTTGATATTTCTTCCTAGAGACGCCATGAGGAGGTTCATATTTTGGTTGATATCGATTACATGTGATTCCAACCTCTCAAATCTATCTTCTACTGGATCTCAAGGGTTGTTATGAATAGACTCATCTACCATGGCTAGGGTTCTACGACTGTCTTCTTAAACTATTTTCTAGATCCTTTCAAATTTCCAAAAATACCCTAAGAAAACCCACCATGATACCAATATGATCTATAAACTTCCATGTTTATTCCATTGGAACAATTCGTCACAACAAATCTGATAAATAAAATTTGAATATACACTGAAGGATAAATTCCTTTAGGTTCTATAATCTTTAGTTACTGGTTTTTTGCTTATGCATGAAATAGATCAAATGTGGAAAATAGAGAACGACGTTACGCATTATTTTGTTCACCCTGATGATGATTCTACAGGCATGTGTTCAGGCTCTCAAAAGGATCTTTTGCATGAGAAAGGAACTGATTTCTTCCTTTACAAAAATGGTTTTTAGAAGGACGTCGTAGGCTAGCAGTAGCACACAATGCGGAAATGCTGGATTTCCACAGGTTGATCTATACCTAGCTCGCGGGGTTTCTGTAGGCTATTATATAGGCAGGGTGAGGTGGTGTTTGAAAGCTAAAGAAAGGAAGAAGTTCACGAAGTTTCTAGAAGGGTAATCTTCTAGAATGTGAGGTGGCGTCCATATGGTTGGGATCCTACTGGCTTCTCTGATTTGGTGGGATCATCTTCATCCCTTTAACCACTTCTCCTTCTCCTATATAATGATGGGTTTCTCATGGAAAAGGTTAAGAAAGATCAAGCAAGGAATTGTTGAAAGAATAGGCTGAAGATTGTGTGAAGAATCTGATTTCAATTGATGCTTGAGGTCCCCATTTGTCCATCAATTTTTTGTGGATCATCTTCATGCAAATTCGGAGAAAGTGTATGTGTGTGTTGGAACAAAGGACCACTGAAAGGGAACTTGCGACATCAAGGCAATTTGGTTGTATCTTCCACTTTTACTTAATATAATACGGTGGCATGTTTCTTTCCCATAAAATCATTCTCATTTTATTACATGACTCCTCGATCACATGTTTAAGTTTTCATTAAATATACTATTGTTGCTTTCATTTTGGTCGGTTTGTGTCATTGCAGATCTGATCTCACAAGAGAGTTGGAGTGAAGCATGGACAACAAAGATATAAGAAAGCGATATTCAAAGGTATGTCATCCATTCGTTCTTTGGTAGTAAATTGAATGATTATAACTTAGGGAAAGCGGCATGTCCTTTCTTGTTTTTTTCTAGATCCAGGTGGATCTAGGGAGATTAATTTATGTCCTCATTCACCGATTTATCCAATAAAAAAATTGGCGACTCCACTGGGGATATGACTTGTTTGTGGTTTTTTGTTGGCCATTTTCTTTTAGCCTATCTTTTTTCACTTTATTTCAGTCTTTGAGTCTGTGGGGAATCCCTCTAGACTCTCTTGATTTGAAGGTTCACTTAGGCCCTTTGTCCTCTCTCCAAATTTATTTTGTTTATAGACACTTCCGTACTATACTCATATACAACCTGCAGAAACCTTTGATTTCTACACCCTCATTGTTTATCCTAGTGCGGACTTTCTGCAACCTACCCACAGTTGGCCTGCGAAAACCTTCGATTCCTGCACTGTAACCTACTGCTAGGTTGTGGCGGTGTTTGTAAAACTTTTGGTTTTGGTCTTGTCATCTTTTGATGCCCAATTTTTCTTTAGCCACCTGGGGGGAACTTTTAGTGCCAGTATTTGACTGATTTCTGAGTTTGAAACTTGTTGTCGATTGGTTTTTGGAGATTGAACACCTTTCTTAGTCTTTTTTCCAGTTTTACCTTTTGATTTTTATCAATAAGGACATAATCTCTGATTTTGCATCTGAGTGCTTGATTGATTAAAATTCTTTTGATTGGATTTAAAGTTTTGGATTGATTACATTTTCTGGATTGCTTGTTGATTGGAAAGTCATTTTTCATTTGCATTTAGTGAAACACTTTCTTATCATCTTTACTTTTAACTTAATTGAAAGTTTGATTTGGGTACTTGTTGAGTGTACAGATTTTCTTTGATTACTTGTCCTTTCTTCATTATACCCCTGATTTGGTTTTAGAAAAGAGGAATTTAAAGTCATTTATTCTTTCAAGTAATCATTCATAAGAAAGTTTTTGCATCAAAATTTTCTTTTAGAAGAGAAAGTTGATAAATTTCATTGCTTATGATTGTTTGAAATTGTGTTCATTCAAGAAAAATAATTTACATTTCGTAGCTTACATCATTCTGGAAAAATACCTTCTCCCTACTGTAGATAGATTTCATTGAATGAAAGATTGCATCATTCATCTTTATTTGCATATTATTGGGTCAAGGTCTCATACAACATTGGTTTCATTTATGTCTTCCTCTTGCGTAAACAACAACCTCTAAAACACTACGTAATTATAAAATTTACTTAGTAACTTTTATTTTCTAGGGCTCTTTTACACCAACATTAGCTAGGCTAGCTCTTTGGAATAGGTTGTGAGACACACTCTCCAAAGAACAAAACACACAATAGCATCTTGTGATAGGGAGTGTTCAAATCCATTGGCAACATTTTGTCCTGGGAAGCCCTTCTCACACGAGGGTCAAACTTGAGGTCGCATTGAGACTAACAGAGTTACTCACCCTACTTTATTGGTATTAGTGCAAAGATTGCGCGTATTATGGGGGTCACTTGAAACGTATACCCACAATGATGATTGGAAGCCTTTGGAGTTGATTTCGGGCTAGATACCCTGTCTTTGTGCATGGATCGGACTGTCGACTGTTTCCCCAGGAATCACTGTTGTTCTTGGTAACCTTAGTAGCCTATATTTTTAGGGTCTTACACAAGGTGACTGTGGAGGGGCAAGTCTTCACAGTACCTAGAATCGACGTTGGCCAAACTCACTCGTTCTCCTTGGAGGGTATACCCACGATTATGTGTGGGATCTTGCACCAGGGTGTAAGTCGATTAATCAGGTCGTCAAAGTAACTTTTCCACCCGCTCTGTCCTAGCCCCTTCTTGTCTCAACTTCACAACGTTGGATTTCATCACCAACTAGTGACTTCGAAATAAGAAGGTTTGTTTGCTTGGTTTTGATTCCTAGATTTTTATTAGCGAGTGTTGTTTGTTTCCGTAGTTGGCCATAGATTTTTTTCATAAAATATTTGGTTCGTCCAACATTGACCCTCCACATCATTCATGCAGAATGCAATGGCTACCCCCGGAAAATCCGGAGGGTTATCAACCTTTGCCTATTGATCCAAATTGGAACACAATCCTCACTTGGAGGACAATCCCTGCTTGGAGGCTGTAACCCACCCTATGGAAAGAACATACCAGGATCGCTAGCCCAGTACTGGAACCTTCTCATCCAGGGAAATCCACAATCGTCTGGGGGGAAACAACCTCAAGTTAGCTCTTTCATAACCCCTATTTTGGGCCAGTCATATCTAGGTTCTTCCAATCCCATTTGGGGTTCGAACGTTCATTCTAGTATCCCTTTTCAAGGGAACATCCCTATTCAGTACAACCCTATGGGATACATGCCTCCGCACCCACATCTGAATCTGTCAAGACCTTCGCCCCACATGCAAATTGCTTACGGTCGTATTAGGATACCGATGAAAATTCCTCCCCAAAGTCACCAATACCCTCACGTGAATAAACACTTACCCTTTTTAGCCACTTTGGATCTATCCGACTTGTCTATAATATTGAATGACCCTATCCTAAATTCTCCCCATTGGCCCATTATACCAGCCAAGCTACCATCTGACATTCCCAAATTTGACGGTAAACCGGGAGAATACCCAAACAACCATGCTATTGTAATTTTTAAACCTGTGAAGTAAAGAAATGCATATACATTCTTAAGAAAAACATAATTTAATCAATCGCTCATTCACATAGTACACAGAGATTTATACCGGAAACCCTCAACCGAGAAAACCTTTCTTATATTCATTATATCAAATTTCACCATTCACCATACAATATATACAATGTTTTTAGGTATTCCATAGATACCAAAACCCTAATCCCTTAATACGAGATTAATTTAGAAAACCACTAAAAATAGAAAAATCCACTAAAAAATAGCAAAAAATGCCCAAAAAAAAATTTGGGGCACTGCCCTGGGCTAACGCCCGTTGTCAAACGTTGTGCGTAACCAGGGGGGAGAATACCTGCCCCCCCCTGGGACCCCCCTAGGAAAGCACCCGACGCACACGACACAAAGAGAAATACTAGAGGGATCGTCAGCCGCAGATGTCATATTTGACATGCCCACACACACACATGCAAAGAATATAGCACATACCCAACAGTTATGACTTTTCACCTTTGGTGTTCATCCAAGTCTTTGATGGATGAATCCATTCGGTTACGACTCTTCCAACGAACTCTTATGGGTTCGGTTGCAAAGTGGTATATAGAATTACCATGAGGCTTCTTCACCAACTTTAATACCCTAGCCATGGCTTTCCTCACACATTACCAACTGCAAATATTTTATGAAACATTAACAGAGATTTTGAGTTTTTTTAGGCAAAATTCGACCACTCATATTTCCGATCACATCCATGAGTGGAAAAGAAGAAGACGTTTGATCAAACTCGACCTTCCTGATCAGTTATTGGTGGAATGGTTCACCAAATCATTCGTGAATAAAATCTCTCATGACATTTCCATTGGTGGAGTTTTCACTGAAGAGCAGACGATCAGTGATGCTCAGTACCTAGATCTCGTTTATTCACAAATGAACACTCTTTACGACTTGCTCCCTAATGCTCCTCGTCCTTCTACCACCAGTACCTCAACAAACCCTTCTGCTTCTCATGCGTTTGATGGTGTGATTGGCACCTTCCATGATCAACCTCAATCTACACAAGCCTCTCACGCCAATCCCAAATATACTACTTCTAATGTTCAAAGTGCTCTGACTCCTAATCCTTCCATAGGTAAAACTTCTGAGGTTAACTCCATTCAATCTACCCCTGCCGACAAAAATAAATCTAAGAAAGGAAATGGTAGGAATAAAGAGGATAAAAATAATAATCCACAATTCGAGAAATCCAAAACGCAACCTGCTAACGATAAGGATAAGTGTAAATTGATATATCCATGCTTTATCTATGGTGACGATCACTACACGAAATATTGTCCAAGACATGTTGAGGTCACTAAGTTCCTTCAAGGGACTGTGAAGCCTCCCACACCTGCCATTGGTCATTCACGAACAACCCTCTCCTTCCACCACTTCATATGTCCTTATGTGTACTGGTGATTAAAAAAAGAATGATGTTTCTATTACCACTTGGGCCAAAGATTACCCTCCCTCAAAGGATAATTTTAATGATATGCCACCTTCATTGGTTCAACCGACTCCCTCAACTCCACCTCCCAATGGTCCACCTTCATCTCGAATGACCGAGCCCCGATACAGTTCTTCGCCCCCCTCCAAAGGGCATTGTCTGAAAGTCTACCTTCAATCCTCATGCGATTTCTACTAAAAACTACAGTAGTGTAGAAGATCTTGTGCGAGCACCCTCCACGATGTCATCTCTCGAAGTCCTTCAAAGTTATCCCACTCAATGGAAGGCAATGTTAAAATCTATTGGTGGAATTGATCCCACAAACTTGAATTTGATAATCTTTGATCTGGAAGATCACATTCCCAGGTTACCTCCTCAATTAACGTTTCAGATACAGGTTATTGTCGATAACAAGAATATATGTAGAACCCTTATTGATGAGGGCGCCTCGACGTGTGTTATGTCAATCACTTGTTGGAAGGCCATTAGCTCTCCTCCTCTTACCGAATCACACAACACACTCAAGGCCTTCAATGGATCTGGTTTTAAACCCTACAGTGTACTTCCCTCGTTTCCTATTACATTGGAAGGAAAATCGATCAATGTCGAAGTTGAGGTCTTTTATGCACCTCTTGATTATAACCTCTTACTTGGACATAGCTAGATTGATTCCATGCGTGTAGTTGTGTCTACCCTTTTCTGCGTAGTAATTTTTCCACACCAGGGAAAAGTGATTATGGTCGACCAACTGGCCTTTTTCAACTCTGATTCCCATACTAGAAATGTACCCTTCATTTCGAAGACACTTCTTGGGTATGAGAACGTCGATGTGGGTCTCCTAAAAGACTCAACTTTGATGGGTACTTTCCCAATCCCACCTCCCGATATTCCACCTCCTTTTGTCACCTCAATCAACATGATTTCTAGCTCGGTTTAGGAAAACCATGCGCTTACGACCCGTGGATCATCCCTGACCCCGATGATTATCTTCTCTATGAAGAACAAATGCCTTTAAGTCCAGTTGAATCCACTTATCAAGTCATTCAATAGGAAACCCCTTCCACTCCCTCTCTTGGTGATTCATCCCTCGATCCGTTTCACGTCATCTTTCCTACAAACGAGATGATTATGCCATTGATGTCTATGGAAGACACCCCTTGGGATGATGGAAATCATCATCCCATCCTCTTCCTAGAGCAACACACCATAGAGAGTTACCAACGGATTTCAACTTCGTCGACCGTTGTTGTCATTTCCTCTGTTCTCGAGTCATCCCACGACGTGTTATATGAAGGGAACCTGAGTAATATCTCACCCACTTTTCCTCTCGACATATCCATTAAACCTAGAGTCATCGAAAATTTTCACATCAGAGCTTCATGTTCCATTGATGACTTTGTCACTTATAAGTCCCTTTTTCAAGAATTTCATGATGTTTTTACGTGGATCTATGAAGAGATGCCGAGTATTGACCCTGATATCATCATACATGAAATAAAGACCAATCCAGACGCTAAACCCATTTGGCAGAGACTTCACCCAGTCCACCCTCATAAGGCTGCTATCAAGCTCAAAGTCAAAAAACTTCTCAAGGATGTCTTTATCTACCCTGTGGCTTTAACCAATTGGGTCTCCAATCTAGTTCTGGTTAATAAAAAACAGGGCACAATCCGTGTATGCATCTATTATAGGGATATTAATAAAGCTTGTCCCAAGGACAACTTTCCAACCCCCTTCGTTGACCAGATCGTCGACGATTGCGCCGGGAGAAAAATCTTCTCTTTAATGGACGGTTTCTTCGGCTATAATCAGATTAACATTTTACCCATAGATCAACACAAAACTGCTTTCATTTGTCCTTGGGGTACCTTTGCCTTCCAAAAACTAACTTTCAGTTTGAAGAACATTGCTGCGACTTTCCAACATGCCATGTCTTATGCTTTGCACGATATCAAGCACATCGTGCAATCGTATCTTGATGATCTACCAATGCATTCCATGCGTCGCCAAGACCACCCGGCCCATCTCCGATCCATTTTCCTTCGTTGTCGTTACTGTCGTATACGTTTAAACCCACACAAATGTGTTTCTTTTGTGGAGTGTGGCTAACTTCTGGATTTTATTATTTTACTTCATGGAATTAGGGTGGATCCTTTGAAGGTTGAGGCCATCCTTAATCTACCTCCTCCTTCTACACTACACTAGCTCCAAAGTTTGAAAGGGAAGGAAAACCTTTTGCGTCGATTCGTTCCCAACTACGCTGAGTTAACGCTAGGATTTACTCAACTATTAAATAAGGGTTACAAATTTGTATGGGACAAGACTACCAACAAAGCCTTTGAAGCTTTGAAACTTTCCCTAACATGAACACCATTGCTTTTCCCACCATATTACAATCGAGACTATTTCCTCTATCTCGTCGCTTCCGACTCTACCATTTCCATGGTTTTAGTCAAAGAAGATGATTCACACAATGAACATGTAATTTATTATTTGAGTCGGAGTCTCACGACTACCGAAGCCAAATACCTTCATGTGGAAAAACTGGCCTTGGCAGCTGTTCAAGTTGTCTAACGTTTTCGTCACTATATCCTATTACGCAAGACCATTGTTATTTACGATTGCAACCCTGTGCAACATATCCTTACACGCCAATTGCTAGGGGAAAGTACTCCAAATCATGGATGATTTTAGGGGCTAAATTTCGCTCATGGGCTAATTTTCCATGGTTTTTCCAAAAACGAGATTCGCTATTTTAAAAATGATTTGCCCAAATTCTATAGAATAAAATTATTTTACCTTAAAAATCGCCAAAATTTTATAAAAACTATATAAAATCCTTAGAAATTTTAATATTTTTACAAAAATATCGCCAATGATTTATAGTTGGCATATGAAGGATTAGTAATATTCGCCAAGGTTTCTACATTTTAAAATAAATTTCCATCCTTAAAATCATCCCTACTCCAAATGGATCGTAATTCTCTAGGAGTTTGACTTAGAGTTTGAATGCGCTAAGTCTAAGAAATATTTGGTATTTTCCAAATTGATATGTGACCTTCCCTTCGCTGAGACATAAAATGTGGCAGAGGATTTCTTGCCTGATGAATCCCTTTTTCTGATCAGTTCTGATGATTCTTGGTATGGATATATTATCATTTATCTCCAGACTCAAAATTTTTGTCCCAACCTCTCTAGTACAGACCGTCATTGCATACGGTATCAAGCCCATCAATACACAATTATCGATGACACTCTTTATCCCCGTGGTGTTGACTCTAGTTTACGAAACTGTCTCACCTTCGATGAGGCTGAGAAAGATTTGAATAAATTCCACTCTGGAGCATGTGGTGGTCATATGTTTGGGTATGCCACTGCCCAAAATATATTACAAGTAGGGTACTTTTGGCCTTCTCTATTTAAATACTATATAACTGTCGTCCATAAGTGCCATGCTTGTCAAATGTACAATAACAGGATAAGATCTCATCCCGCTCCTTTACACTCTGTAGTTTCCTTTGGTCCTTTCACAAAATGGGGCATTGATTTCATGACATGTAACCCTCACTCGGTCGGGGGGCATGGATACATCATTGTAGCCTTGGATTATTTCACGAAATGGGCCAAGGAAATGCCTACATTCGATAATACTGGAAAAAATGAAACCCTATTCATATTCAATCATATCATCACTCGATTTGGAATCCCACAAGCTATCATCACTGATCACGGTAGCCATTTTTGAAACTTCATGATGTCCGAGCTTACTGAAAAGTTGGGTCTTCAACATGAAAACTCAACCCCCTACTATCCACAAGCCAATGGCCAAGTTGAAGCGACAAACAAAGCTGTTATCACCATGCTTCGACGAATAATAGGAATTCACAAGACAAGTTGGCACACAATTTTTTTTCCAGCATTATTGGCTTATCGGACGTCCATGAAGTCTGCCATGGGATTTATGCCTTTCCAATTAGTGTATGGTACTGAAGTTGTCTTGCCGATTGAATGTGAGATACCATCCTTGAAGCTAGCTGTTGAACTTCTCCCAAACACCTCTGTCAAGGAAGAACATCTATTGTATCTGATGCAATTAGATGAAACCCATCCTGATGCTACCCTGGTTATTGAAACCCAAAAGAAACACATAAAAGCCCAATACGACAAGCATGTCTAGCAGCTTGTTTTCTTCGAAGGTGATCTAGTTCTCCTTTATGAACAAGATCGTGATTTACTAGGGGCCGGAAATTCGAGGCTATGTGGTGAGGCCCTTATATCTTCAAACGAGTGTTGGAGAAGGGAGCCTATGAGTTAGTGGATTATGATGGCATTCCTTTGAGTGAACCCATAAATGTGCTTTACTTAAAGATGTATTATGCTTAGGTTATCTTTGCATGAGTACTTGTATTTTTACTGTATCATACTTTTGTGTGCTACTTTTGTGTTCTTTTTCGTTATTTGGTTTCGACCCCCGGCTGCTTACCTTGCATTGTGCATGATTTCTAGATGTTGGTGTCTTCGCTGCCTTATATTGGTTTCACCGATGGCACTAGTCGTAGTACTCAAAACTTAGCCTCTATTGCTTGGGCAATCTACGCACCTACAAACAAACTTATCAGTGTGCATGGTGTTTGTCTCGGTTGTGCAACTAACAATATCGCAGAATATAGCACTGTCGTTGAATTGTTGACCTATGTTATTTCACTTGGAATCCGTCACCTGGTTGTACGACTTGATTCGCAGCTAGTAGTACTACAGTTAAGTAATGTTTATGCTATCTGAAGTCCTACTTTGTTAGGGGTATATTTGTGAATTCACCTCTTGGAACATTATTTTGATTATATTGAGTATCAACACATTCCTAGATGTCTAAATACATTAACTGTTACGTTAGCTAATTATGTGTTAGACTGACATTTGAAACATTTATAAATCCAACCAAAACTTGTATATAAAGCAAAGTAAGCCGATAGAAGCCTCATGTATATATAATGATTAAAGTGTTTTACAAAAAGAGTGTTTTTCATCTAAAAACCAAAATATCAAAATATGAAGCCCATGGCTTCTACAAAATGGCATCAAGGATGTTGTTCACAGTAACACACTACTTCCTGTTATATACTACGAAGTAGTCAACTAAGTGAACCAGAAATGCCCACAGTATGGCACTGATAACGTCTCAGAATCTCATCGATGGAGATGTCTGGGATATCTATTGTCAATCCCTCTAGGTTCTACTTGACTGTCTCATAGTCATCAACATCCCATCCTGCTACCATGGCTGCTTCCCCTCGTCTCTGAATAGGGGATGTACCCAGAGGCTGGTGTGGCCCTACATCTGCATTGTCAAAAGTTTTGATTAGTCATTGGATTGAAAGCATAAAAAACATCTTATATTGCAAAATTTACAAAAACGTTATAAAAGACAAAATGTTTTTCTTACCTAAGTCTCCCCACTGAAAGCCCTCAGGTAGAACCAAGTCAGGTTCACCTCTGAAATCCAACTCGGCATACGCATAATCATCTATCATCAATATATGAGGCCACAACCAGTCAAAGAATGCATCATTGTATTTGATGATGGGGCCCACTACATGTCGAGCCATGAGATCGCACCACCTATTCATCCTTGGATCACGTGGGGCCGAGATGCCCCACTCTACCTGTAAACGTAAATGGGGGACCCTCTCTAGAAGTAAAGACACCAAAATAAACCCATAGCCGAATTGTTTCAGGTCCCCATTTTTACACGTTGTCAGCTGTGTTTTCATGCTACGAAGAACTGCATATGACCAGTTAAACACTCGAGTTTCTGTGCATTCCATGACATACTAAAAATATCTTTGGAGGGCCATATGCAGAGATGCACTCCCCACCATGCGTGCAATGGTAAAAATAATGGTTCAGAGAGGTAAATCATGGACACCTCTGACGACAACCTTACCTTTACATCTCTCGGCCTCGAGATCGCAGTATCGACGGATGTACTTGTTCATTGGTAGACCACCACCTTTACCTCCTGTCAAAGTCACATCAGATCCATGATGAGATAAACCCGTCAAGAAATAGATATCCTCAATATCTAAGGAAAATACATGGAAACCCACATGTAACACCTGCTGGTCCACATCCCACATGTGGGCTAGATACTCCAATAACCTCAGTTGGGCCCTCATGCCCTGGATTTTAAAGAATTTCAGTAGTCCGAATTGTCGGAGGGATTCACAGTGCTTAGGTCATTCAAAGCAATGAAGTCATCATCTTCATGTTCCCTCTCCCTCCACTCCAACATTTTGATGATCAAATACCTGCATTGGGACAATAAAGGGAAGTTAGCATCCTCATTTTCTTCTTTGGAAAGTTTCTATTGGCTAAATGCATGTAAATATTTTTTGGTTTTCAGCTGTTGCAGGAAGAGTTTTAACACAGTACGGGGTTTCCACAGGTGAGCCAGAGGGTGCCTGCGAAAATCATAGATTTCTTTAGGTCCCGATATAGGCCACCTACGGCGGCCCCAACGTGCACCTACTAGCCTAACGGTTAGATTCAACCACCACAAGAGGAGTTTTAACACAGTGCAGGGTTTCCGTAGGTGAGCCACAGGGCGCCTGCGAAAATTATAGATTTCCGCAGGTCCCGATATAGGCCACCTGTAGTAGCCCCAGCGTGCACCTATTGGCCTAATGATTCTACTATGTTCGACTTCAGCACCTATAATCACATGGTTAGATTCATACTTACGGACAACGGGATTGAATACCCTGGATCTTATTATTTTGGTCCAGGTTGCGATGGAGTATTTATGATTTGTATTGACACACAGATCCACTTTGTATGTCTCGTGGTTGTGTCTAAATTTAAGTTTCCTAGTACATAGATCCACAGTGTATTATTTGTGGCTATGTAGCATTCTAATGACATGGATCCACAATGTATAATTGGTGGCCATGACTTATATTTTTTATTTAAATCATTTGTAGTCTGAGCATGGGAATGCCTACCTCAGAAATGGTATAATATTGTGCAGATGCTTGATTTTTTCCAGGTTCCCGATTGGTGTGTTCCTTGTTCCCGACACACACACGCATTTTACAAAGTATTTCGGTTGTCATGAATTCCAGCCTCATACTTTGGGGGGCATTCTATTACACATTATTTTGGTTACCCTGATGATGATTCTACAACCATGTGTTTAGGCTCTCAAAAGGATCTTTTGCATGAGAAAAGTAACTGATTTCTTCCTTTACAAAACTGGTTTTTAGAAGGACGTCGCATGTTAGCAGTAGCACACAGTGTGAAAATGTTGGATTTCCACAGTTGATTTATACCTAGCTCATGGGGTTTCCACAGGCTATTGTATAGGCAGGGTGCGGTGGCGTTTGAAAGCTAAAGAAAGGAAGAATTTCATGAAGGTTATAGAAGGGGAATCTTCTAGAATGTGAGGTGGTGTCCATATGGTTGGGATCCTACTGGATTCTCTGATTTGGTGGGATCATCCTCATCCCTTTAACCACTTCTCCTTCTCCTATATAATGATGGGTTTCTCATGGAAAAGGTTAATCAAGATCAAGAAAGGAATTACTGAAAGAATAGGCTGAAGACTCTGTGAAGAATCCTGTTTCAATTGGTGCTTGAGGTCCCCATTTGTCCATCAAGTTTTTGTGGATCATCTTAATGCAAATTTAGAGCAAGTGTATGTGTGTGTTGTAACAAAGTACCATTGAAAGGGAACTTGTGACATCAAGGCGATTTGGTTGTATCTTCCATTTTTACTTAATATAATACGGTGGAATGTTTTTTTCCCATAAAATCATTCTCATTTTATTACATGACTCCTTGATCACATGTTTAAGTTTTCATTGAATATAGTATGGTTTCTTTCACTTTGGTCGATTTGTGTCATTGTAGATATGATGTCACAAGAGCACTGGAGAGAAACAGGGACAACATAGATATAAGGAAGTGATATTCAAAGGTATGTCATCCATTCCTTCTTTGGTAGTAAATTCAATGATTGTAACTTAGGGAAAGCGTCATGTCTGATCTTGTTTTGTTCTAGATCTAGGTGGATCTAGGGAGATTATTTTATGTCTACATTCACCGATTTATCCAATAAAAAATGGTAAAATAAAATAACACACCATCCAAAAACTAACAGAAATATTTTCTTTGGGAAACCCTTACAGGAGAAAACCCAGCTAGAAGGTGAGGTTTATTTTCTCTCTTTTCTCTGGTATGGAAATAATGCAAATACAAAGGAGAAGGCACTCTCTATGGAGTTACCTGAGACTTGTGGTCTGTTAGGATACTACAAAACATTAACCATAGGTAGTTTCCCCTCACATTTAGTTGGGAGAGAGACATCTTTGAGGAAATACAAACATGTGGCATGGATGGAGGAGTCTAAATAGGAGATTCATATGTAGGAGGATTCTAGGGATTGTGAAACCTCCATGGAAGATACATGTGTCTTAGTAAACTTTTTTATAGTGACAGAGGAGGAAGCTAGTCAGAAGGAATAGGGAATAGGATTTGCTTCAGTGACTAAGGATGTGACCAATCAGAAATATTTTGTCTTAGTTACGAAGGATATGTCCAGTCAAATAGACCAGACATTAGTATATACTCCAGTGACCATGGATGCAGTCAGTAAGACATAATGGATAGTTGGATGTGTTCCAGTGACCAAGGATGCAATTAGTCAGAAAAATGTGACAGAGTTCACAGACCCATTTTCCACAATCATAGAGAAAGTAGCCAGTATGGACAATTGGAGTATAGATATATATATGGGGTGGTATATCTAGAGATATCTACTATGTGAGAAAATGATAAATCTAGATCTTGGAGGATGGGATACCTCCCTTTCTAAGAGGGAATGTTTTTTTTTTGTAGCTTCGGGAGGTATTCCCACAAGAGGCCAAGGTGTCAGGCATGTGGGAATATTCGTTGCCACCAGATTAGCCTTTCGATTTGGTGAAAACCCCCTTAGATTTGAGTGGGGGATTCATGGGCTTGGTGATGGGATTTGTGGACTTTTGTTGGGGATTCACACCCACAAGGAAATCCTAATTTTATGTTTAATTGTGGAGGGGCTTCTATGGTGACCCCCATTGATTGTATATAAAGGACAGAGGTCATTGTGACATCTCATTGCATCATAAAAGAATAATGGAGTTAGCATAAGTGAGTTTGCACTTATGCTAGAATAAGTGAGTCTTCACTTATGCTAGGAAGCTTGGTGATTTCAACAAAGGGAAATTCTACTAGGATGGAAAATATGGCCTAGGGTTGAGGACTCTCTATCTTTTGTTCTTCACAGGGAAAATAACACCGCATGTGTGGGGGAGAGGCAACCACAGAAGGAAGATATTGAATGAAGTGGAACGATCCATACAAAGTGTTCGTACAATTTTTTGCATGTACATAGGTTGCAATGCGAACAATTGTGTATATATGTGGGTTATTGTAGGAACATTCATATGCATCCATACAAGCTCTTCTGGGCAGAAGCAGGTCCATACATGATGACATCAAGTGACCTTGGTAGGTCGTAGAGGTGGTCTGCAATAGATTTGTGGGAAAAGGATATTTCTGTAATATTGTTTAGGTTTGGTTTTTCTTGTTTGTATATTGTAGGACAAGGTTGTCCTTAGATTTGGTGATTTTGAGAGGAATATTTTTGTCCTCGGATTTTACAACTTTGAGAGGACTAGTTTTGGTCCCCAGACTTGGAGAATTGGATAAAGTTATAGAACAAAAATATTGTGCCTCTTGTGTATTGATGATGCATCTCTGATATTTTTATTTCCACTGCATATGTTTTCAATCAATAATTTCAATGTAAAGTTGTTCAGTGATAGTTAGATCACTATGAAGCAATTTTCAGATCTAAAATTATTCACATAGAGTTGCATGTGAAAATTGACACTTGCAAGTTTATTCCTCCAATTTTTTCCACGCCAAAAGTATCGATATATATGACAAATAATACAATTATCCAATCTGGATCACCCAACCTCATCCCAATCCCAAGATCAAGGATAAGTAACCTTTGTAACATTAGTTCTTGGAATAACATTTTTGAATATGGGTGAGATTCTTAAGAAAGATAGGGAGAAGGTAATATACATTTTTTAATCATCAAACTTATGCATTAGGGATTGTTGTCTAGCATCCCCCTCTTTCATCCATTTTTGCATGGTTTGAGAGATAAAGTGAACAATCATTATCCTCAATAAAAATAACATAATTGGTGGTCTTGATGAGTAATTTCATTTAGTTTCATGTTTGTATGGATCTTGGGAAGCTCCAAATCATAAGCATATTAACTTAAATAATAAACAATGGATGTATCCATGCTATATTGTCATGTTCCTAGAAGCCTACAATATGCAAGTAGCATATCTTCATTTCTTTTATAGTATTTTGATAGAATTATCACTTTTCAACAAAGACCTCAAGATCTACTACAATTTCTTTCTTTCTGATGAGATCTAGAATTAACATGACTCCCATGGTTAAGTAGGATTGGTGTATGCTCAAAATATGAATATAAGATGTATCATATGGATACATAGATTACATCCTCTCTTATATTGGCATTCACATAAATGTTTTATTTTGTGTTTGTTTCTAAAGTTTTATATTGTCATTTTTAAGGCTTTGAAATTTCTCAAAAGAAAAAAGTAGTTCAATGGTTATGATTTATTATTATTATTAATGTAAAGATTTGAAATTACAAAATATTCTTATTGTTACTTTCTATTTAAATTTAAAATTTTTAAATAATTGGAAGTGAAATATTTTAGCTAGAATGTTTTTTTTAAGTGTGTACCTAATTTACTCTTGTCAATTGAAGTACAATTTTTTTTCAACTTTTCATCATGGAAGGGTTGAATGAATATATAGCCATCAACTTGAAATTAAGAGTAGAATTTTATGAATGATTGAAAGCTTCATGCCCTTTTTCCAAAGGGTATTAACTACTTGTATTAGGGTTGTTGAAGGCATATTCTTAACACTTTCATGTGTGTGTGTGTGTGTGTGTGTGTGTGTGTGTGTGATGAGAGGAATATCATTAAATATTGTGAAGAATTTTCATTGATACTATGTCTTGTGATAAATTAAATCAATATCTGAGAATATAATATTTTTGGTGTTAGATATTTTGTTTATTAAATTATATATTTTTTGAGTTTTTAAAGACTTTTTATTTCTTTTAGTTCGTTATTGGAATTTTCTAGTTGATCTCATAGTATATGAGATCAAAAGATTATCTCGAGGAGAAGTTAGAAGGAAAATTAGGGTTTGATGCGCTCTCTTATGTTATTCGATTCTATTTTTGTAATCAATTTAGTTGTGGATTTATGAAGCATTTAGACATAAAAAAATATTAGGTGGTAATATTTATTTGAAATTTTATTTCTAAAAGAGGTTTGCAACTCAAAGAATTATCTATCTGAATATTCCATACATAACACCAATAGAATTGAGAGAACACCATGAACAAAATTTAGGTCAACCCATTTCCCAACCTTTGGTGCATATAACTAAAGATTATTTAGGGCGTCCATTTGAGAGAAATATTGTTTATTTTTAACAAGATTACCCTAATGCATATAATACTCATAGTTTTGATTTATACTCTAAGTTGTTATATATATAATGTTTTACATGTAACACATGTTCACACAAAATTGATTATACTATATAGGGATATAATCTAATCAATCCTCACATGGCCCTCTCCCCTCTCAACTTTCAAGAATAATTAGGAGTCGTAGTGTTTTTTAAGGGGATGACATGTGTCAAAAATTTTGGATGCAAAAACAATAGAAGAATTTGGGGACCCAAGCTTGATATCATAGCTAGAGAGCATGTCAATAACACAATTAAGTTGTTTATTGAGAAAAAAATTGTGATTACACAAATTCAAATCCTACATGAATTGATAAAATAAATAAAAATTAAACATGCAGTAGACTTGTTGGGTTCTTGAGATGATAAACATGCAAAGGCACATGAGAATGATCAAGAAATGTATCAAAAACATTCTCTTCATTTGGAAAATCAAGAAAACTCGATATTTCAGCTACTAGTAGGGAAATTTCAAGTACTATTGTGGAACCAGGGACATCAAGAATTCAAACAATGACAATGATGTTCAAATTGCTCCATGTTTCAAGAAAAACATTGCAAATCCATACTAAAATCCATTTTTGTATAGATGAAAATGATGAATTTACTCATTGAACTCTTATTTTAAGGTATCCTACCAAGATAGACTTTAAGAAGGCATTAGAAAAATGGTGGAGTTTTGAGGAATCCATTCTCATGAAATACCATATTGAAATCATTTTTTGTGATGATGCTTATCCAAAGGCACGTATAATTACCATTGTAAGAATGTTATGGAGATGATGGAAGTTGAAATATTTAGGGAATTTCATGAAATAAATACCAATGTCAAGATTGCCATCAACATGTTTTATAAATTGAAATTGTGGGAAATCAACAACTGGTTGGGCACGTACTCACATGACACGTGGTCATGTTATCCAATTGTTACCACTATAACCCTAGGCATGCCAATGCCACCCCTCACGTGGCACACAAGGCTAGTCGAGGATGTCGAACTAGTGACTTCACATAATGGAGTGCCTTAACAATGCACTGCAACACCGACTATTCTACACCCCGAGGAATGAAATTGTGGTATATTACGCTCAACACATTTTGTGATTTTTTTTTGTCGATACCACGCTGAATTCCATATCTATTATTACACATTTGTATATTTCTACAAAAGGCATTGGCAAGGTGACCCTCCTCCTCCCACAATGCATGATTTCGTTTTAATTTATTATGCAAAAGGAATATCGAATATGTATTTTTAAGTAAAACATGTATAGGTGGAAGAATATGCTCTGAATGTGGTAATATAAAACTATTCCATAGGAATTTTCCTATGGATCCCACACACTTTGGATTGTCAAATATCATGGTCACATGGAGGATATATGCATATGTTACAATGAATTCATCATCTTCTTCTAGTTTTTCCTGTAAGAGGATTTAATTTCTTGAGGATGATATCCCTATTTAAAAATTAATGGAGAAGTTTCAAAAGTAGATTTATAAATATGTCAAACACCCTCACATGTCTAGGTGGTAAGGTTCCCAACTCAAACAGTCTTGTGAGATTTTGACCTAGGAACAATATTATAAATGGTATTGCTTGCTAAGAATTACACATTTTCTCCCTAGAGAGAGATACAAAATGAGTATTATCATTTTGACCAGGTATTAATGTTTTAGGTGTTTTATGTGTAGATTCCCCATATAAATTTTTAAATGGGATTGTTCACTAAAATTAAATTTCTAATGATGAATCAATTGTATTTGTAGGTGTCCATATTTTTACATGTCTTATATGTTAGTGTCCTATAAATAGGTTGTTAGAGTCTAAATTGAGTTCAATGTGTGTTGTAGGGTAAATTCATGCCTTGGTCTTAAAACGACCATGGCATTCTTTCTTAGGTGAAAGTGATTTTATAAGTCAATAGGTTTTATGGTTAAATAGGGTCTTATAATAAAGTATGAATCATGCAAATAATTTGTGTTATCTTTGGTGCCAAAATTGTCCTAAAAAGGGATGTGGGTTGTCATTTCATCAAAGGGTCGTGATGAGGTGCCATGTGAGTCGATAATAGTCAGTTAGAGTCAGTCTTGTCATGTAAACAAAAATCATGAAGATAGACCCATTTGTGGCATGTGACATCATAAAATGGTTAGGTGCTACACAAGTTGCTACACAACCTCCTAATGCTCTGTAATTCATTAAATAAGTACAACAGGGAAATGATTGGTTTTATTGGCTATTTAATTTGATATTTCCATTCAATTACCTAATTCTTCATGCACAAAACCTTCTAAGAACCATTTTTCTTATTTGCAAATCACAAATCCTTCATTCAAGCTCGTTGCACACAGACTGCAGGGGATGCTACATTACAATGTTGCACAAATTCATTGTGCACCTCCTTATTTCCCTCTTGTGCCCCCCTAACTACTAGTTTTGGGTCTCTGGTTGATGTTTAATAGGAAGACCTTTCTTATGAACCCAAAGATCCATAGTTTTCCTTAAAAACGAAGAGCCATAACCTTTGCTTGCACAAACCCTAGATTTCCCTTTCGTTGTGCATCTATTGTTTCTACGTTTTCATCCTGCAAACAATCCTCTCATCTCATTATCACAAGAAAATAAACATACACCAACATCATGGAAAGTCCAGAAGGAAAAAAGAAGATGAACAAGAGAGGTGACATTGTCAGGTTCAAGCCTCAAGATCTGAAACTTGTCAATGCAGATCCAACAATCAGGGTTTCATTTGAGCAAGATGGGTGTATCAGATTTTGTGAAAAGATTCAGGGATACAACATGAAGATCACCAAGGAGTTTTCATTGATTTTTTATGGGATTGGAGCTAAGGTGGGAAACATTCAATTTCAAGTTTCTAAGGACACCATCGCTGTTGCAACAGAACTTCCTGATCATGGAGAGAAATGGTTTAAAGGAATCCAACTAGATCTGGCTTGTTAACATGAATTTTTGAATCCTAAGTTTAGGTACACAGAATTTAGAGCCACAATACCCAGAGAATTGTTATTAGAAAATCATAGCAAGTTATTGAGGTTAATTCAAATATTTTTCACCTGTGAGGGGAGGTTCACTAGGGTTTACCAATACCACATCATACTTTCGATGCATTTCGCTGGAAGGAAACCCTTGAAATTTCCCTATTACCTCTACAAAAACCTAGGGAAGATGGCTGACATAGTACAAGAAATGAAATACCGGGTTGAATCCATCCTTTTCCATTTTTCAGTGATAAATTTGTTGGTGCTAGAAGAGCTCAGAAAAAATAATGTGACTTGTGAGTCCTTCTTAACTTCATCAAGGATAGCAACAAAATATTTCAACAATCTAGAAAGAAGGACATATACCCCTTCATTTGTAGAAAAAACCATCACATATTTCCCTGAGAGTTATATCAATAAGAGGAGAAGAGAAATTGAATAACCTGCAGTGAGCCAATAAGCTAAAAAGAAAGGAAAAAATATACAATTCTCTCTAGAAGCGGTTGAATCTTCTAGTAAACCAATTACTAGGTCTGCAAAAAAAAGATTGTATGCCATGCACACATCACAAGAACCTAGTGAAGCTCAAGAGGCCATTACAGAACCAACTCCATCGAATGAAAAATATAGGTTGATCATGTATTTACAAGAATAGTTGAAGAAGGCCCATTTTTTCATAGCACAACTATAGAATGAGAACAGAGAGATGAAAAAGAGAGCCCTGGAAGAATCCTTCAAGAAAGATACCCCAATGACAGGAGAAAAAGTAGTTCTATCAACTCCAACAGGTTCCAAAAAAAAAGGTAAAGGGAAGGTAGTGGTGCAAAGTCCATAGGTGAAAGAAATACCTAAGACAAGTATTCCTTTGACAAGATCCTCAGCCAGAAAATTGCAGTCTCAGGAAGAAACTCTAGCAAGGAGCCAACCATTAGAAACAAAAAAGAAGAAGACTACCCATGGTGAGGATCAACATAATTTCAACAGACTAAGAAAACAGATGAGAGAACCATAAGATATGATAATCTAGCTAAGGGAGGAGAATATAAGAGCAAATATGAAATTTATAGAACTCTTAGATGATTGTGAACTTGTAATAGACAATGTTATATTCATGGTGAGAAGAAACCCACCACTACATAAGCAATTGAAGAACATGTACCAACAAAATATGACTTTGAGGAAAGAGAACAAGACTTTGAAGAAAAACTTGCAGCAGGTGGAGATTGAAAAGAAAGGAAAGCTTGATTTTCTTGCTGAAGCAACATATTTGAATTTCTAGAGTTGGTTCACCATTTTTGTCTTTTTTCCTTTTGTCATAAATACATCAAAATCCTAAGTTGAAGAGGTGGAAGAGGTTCTAGAGATACCAATCATCATCATGAGGCCAAAATCACCAACAATCATCATCATCTCTCAGCCAAAGTAAAAAGGAATGGATAGAGTGCAAAAAGGGGGTTTTGTTGTGCAAGTTTGTTGCGTTTTTGCTGTAGGTTATTATTGCACAGTGACCTTGCTATGAAACTATGACAGAGCATCTGAAAGGTGTCTAGATCGACATGGAAAGGTCAACAAAGGCGCTAATTCATGTCCAATGAACACCAAGATTGAATATCATTATATTAGGGACTCAATATTTGTTTTTGTCAAGTTGTCATGATGTAATTAATGAGTCAAGTTTGACTCCTTCCTTTTAGCAGTTAGTTTTGATTTTATTGCCAACATATCTTGTAATTGTATTTTAACTTAGATAGGTAGTTGGACTACAATTTTTGAGGATAGAAGATGCATTTTATATATTTTTTGGGATCCTTCATGAACTCGGGGTTTGCAAGTGAGTGGGAAAGTGTTATTGACTGCATATTGTAAGCTTTTTCTAAGATTAATAAATTTTGACACCAGAAGTACCTAGAACTTGACATCAGAGATACATGTGATTATCACTTTTTTATCCTTGTGCTTTGTTTGTGTATGTGATCTCACTGTTGAATCAATTTATGTTATATGTTTTCTTCTATATGTTAAGGTGAAATATGTGTACATGAATTCATTTTAACTTGATGCTCTGTTGCATATATTTTTAATTATTTTTCTACTATAATCACCTTGGGATTCATCCTTGATAGATTCCTTGAGGGATTAGTGTATTCTTTCTATTATTTCTAATACAACTACATCTAATTGGTATAAGGAGTTGTTTTCTATCTTTCCTCTGATAAGCCATTTTCCAAACCACCAGTGTCCAACAATTTGTTGATCTCTAACCTATGAATCCATTTCCCAATGGATGTTTCATCTTCTTTGCCACCAAATCTATAAACCTTGCTTTGTTCTAGAGATATAGCCTTGAGTTAAACCAAATCAATCCTTTCAATGATTGATTTGAAAGAGACAACCCTCTCTGGGTTGGAAGGGATAGCGTCTAGCCTCAAGTTGGTTTGTGGTTACCTCTGTGCCTATTTCCTCCTCAACCAAGGAAATCATGGAGTGATAACATTTTGGCACCGTTTCCAGGGAGTGAAGGTGAAATCTTCCCTGGGATAAACGACATAGTTTAGATTTAACTTCTGATGGTGAACATAAGCCAAACAAATGAATGATGTACCATTCACCTGGAAACTCCAGTTTTAGATGAATCCAAAGATCAAAATTTTCATGGCGACTCCATTGTCCAAATACTTAGTGGCATAAAGACTTTCTTGGTGACTCCACTGCTTCAAGATGAATCACATATCTACAAGATATGATCCAATGAATTGCTCTCACATTCTCAGTTTTCCAAATTGGATGCCTTTCATAGATTGGAAAACTTATCTTCCTAGATTCAAAGATGGAAAAGGAGACTATGTTGCTCTTCATTTGATTAGATTTCATATGCATATATGAAAGCTTGGGGTTAAATTCCATGAGGACTGTTTAATGAAAATGTTTATGGCTACCCTGGAAGGAAAAGCAAGATCATGGTATGAAGGGTTAAAAATAGGTAGTTTATATTCTCTTAGATATTTTCACACAATATTTTATGAGCATTTCAAAGAACACTACCCATCCTTATTTCATTTTGTGAGCACTTTGAGAACTTCATTGAAAATCTGGAAAAGATGTATGGTAATGGGGAGTTTATGGACGATGAAATTATAGAAGCCTTTCATGAGAAGCCTTTCCATTATCAGGAAGAAAAAGTAGAGACTATTTTCCATGGTAGTCAGGATGATTTCTAGCAGAACATAGTTTCTCCTTTGACTGTAGATTAGAATTCTAATGTTCAAATTCATACTCTTATCCCTGAGAATGATGAGGATATTCTACAGTCTTTAGACAATTCAAAGGAAAAAGAGAAATGTGTGGACAATTTATCATATTTTGAAACCCTTCAATCTTTTCCCAAGTCATTTATTCAAGAAAACGGTGAAAAACAAATGTTTGTATATAACAATTGTCTTTTAGAGATTTATGAAAGAAATGTAGAAGCTAGCTGCCATAACACTCAAGCTAATTCTCAGAAGGTTAAAAATGAAACTAATCAAGATTTTAATGATGGAAGCCATGTTCTTCCTGATCTTGTTGAAGAAATTCAACAAACTTTAGACATTTCAGAAGAACAAGAAACATAAATGATTGGTTTATCAAATGTTGAATCAACTCAATTTTTTCATGAGTTATTTGTTCAAGAGAACATTGAAGAACTAATAGAGCTTGATAAAGATAATGAGCAGAAAGCTAATTTACTTGTTTTATTTGAAAATCAAAATGATTTTCCTATTGAAGCCTATGAAGGGTCATTTTCAGAAATTCCTCGGACACATACTAGAGTTGTTCCTACTGAAGTTTTTCATGAGCATTTAGAACTTTTTTTTTAAGTGATAGAAATGAAGATTTTAATAAGCACACTGTTAGTTTTCTATTTGACAATGATCATGAGGTTTCTTGTGAAGAGTTTAAAGGCGTTCAAAGAAGAACATTAAAGGATGAAGATAGTCATTTTACTTTTGCTCATCAACAAGGGGAGATTCTTCATTTTCTAAAAGATCCATTGGCAAGCCTGTTGGAATCATCAGTGGAGATTGATTTTGTGCTATTTATGGATTATGTTTTTAATTTTTAGTAGAATTTGGGGTTGTCTTTGCAAAAGCCTCACTTTTCCTTTGAGGAAAGTGTAAGAAGGAAGCAATCAAATAGCCATTTGCTTGATTGGATACATTGGAGTTGCGATATCACTTGATTTTGCAGAGATGTTTTACCAAGTTAGAGTAGGAGTTAGAGTAGGATGGTTTGTTTCAAATAAGCTCAACATTCTGAGCATCTATTTCAGCAGTGAGTAGTTTGGTTTTATTTCAATTTTCAGTTTGCAACAATGTTTTTGGTTTTCATATTTCAGTGTGGGAATGGATTTAGATTGGAACAGGTGGCAGCTCGCAGGTAGCAACTCACGGGTTTGGAACAGGTACAAGCATCAGTTTGCAGGTTGCAAGTGAAGAATGACAAGGTTAGAATGATTATATGGTTTGGCACTGGTCTTTGGGTTCTTTGTCGCCTCACAGGGAGGATGCCATCCCCATTAGAGCCGATGTTGACACCCTATAATTTGTATGCCTAATTATCTCTCAGATTGATGCTCATTATGATTGGAAAAAAATTCCATGCCGCGCTTCTTATCTACAGCCAGTTTGTCATCTGGGAAAAACAGCTTGGGTGGCCAATGACTGGTGTAGACCAGCTTCATCCAAGTTTATTACAAGGGCAGAAACCTTTTATGCCGACAGTTCAACAATTTCATCAATTTGCACCTTCTGAGCTAGAAAACATTGGCCTTGATACCCCACCTGATGTGTTTATTACCAATTCATAGATAAGTTCACAAGAAATTATCTGGCATCTGTCATGGCTAAGCAAAATTATGGATCGGGACTTTGAGAAAGTGAAGTGCAACAATGCCTTGCTGCTGTTGCAGCCTGCTCACGAATTCGATTTGTGGTTTCTATCGATTATATGAATGCGCCACTTTATGGGAAAAGCATATGCTCAGGACATCCATAACCACCCCTGGAAGACTGATCAGGATAATGATTCGAAGATCTCTTTTGTCAAGTTGTCATTTTGTAATTAATGAGTCAATTTTGACGACTCCTTTTTAGCAATTAGTTCAGATTTTTGACGACTCCTTTTTAGCAATTAGTTCAGATTTTGTTGCCAAGTATTTTGTAACTGTACCTCAATGTAAGGATGTCAGTTGAATTCTAATTTTGAAGGATAGGAAGACACTCTTGTATATATTGAATGAAGCTACATGAGCTCAAGGGGGTTGGACCTGGAAGAAAAGAAAAACTATTGTGCTTGTATTTTTTTTCCTATGATTTTTAATGAAATATCAATAGAGAAGTGCCAAGTATTTTGCAGCAGAGCTTCATGTGCCAGTGGTTTTCCAAGTCTGTATTTTTCTTCATGTGTATGCTTTCCTCATTGTTCACCATATTAATGTTCATTCTTCTTGTTTTGATTGAGTAAAAGTGATTCAGAATTCATTGATGGAAATGCTGACTACATTTATTTTCCTTCTATAATTATATGGAATTTATAATTATATCGAATTTATCCTGTGTTAGATGCTTCATATAATGGACTATTACTCTTCATTCTTCCACCATACTGCAACTAGCTTTTAAACTTGGGAATACTGTCTTCCATGCCTCTATTATAAATTTGGTCATTTACGAGTTATTGATTTTTCTCATCATAAGTAGAGTTTATGAATCCGTGCCCAATGGTTTATCCTTCACTCGGATCCGCCAAAGGAAAAATTTGAAATCTTATTATTACATACAGATCTGACCTTTGTTTCGCGCTATTGAACTTCGTTTGAGTTATCCTTAGTTAGAAAATTATTGAGAGAGCCCTTTCTAGTTGGAAGGAAGGGTTAGAGTCCAACCTAAAGTCGGTTTGAAGGTTATCTCTGTAGCTTGCCTCCACAGCCAAGAAAATTTACGGAGTGATAACATTATATACACATGGAAAAGAGAATTTTGATTACATGAACAAAACTATAAAATCAAGGATGTGATTGAAGAGTAGCATTTTTTTTTTTAAGTGATGATTGTGAGCCAGGGAAATTTACGGAGTGATAACTACACATGGAAAAGAGAATTTTGATTACATGAACAAAACTATAAAATCAAGGATGTGATTGAAGAGTAGCAGATGTGATTGAAGAGTAGCATTTTTTTTTATGTAAGTGATGATTGTGAGCCAGGGAAATTTACGGAGTGATAACTACACATGGAAAAGAGAATTTTGATTACATGAACAAAACTATAAAATCAAGGATGTGATTGAAGAGTAGCATTTTTTTTTATGTAAGTGATGATTGTGATCATGACAAACTGTTTGTTCAACATTGCTTTGGGTTGATCATGAATCATTTTGAAAGAATAGGATAACATTTAAATAACACTAGATTTGTTTTGATGGTTGTGGGGCAGTTCAAATCGAAACACTCTTTTTACTAGTTGGGCTAGCTTCACAAGGAGATCGGAGTTTGGAATACTTGGAGATTTTATAAAATGGAGCATGGAAAGGGTGAATTGAGTATTTAATAAGTACCAAAAGAGTCATGACGTAGTCGAAATCAAAGAATTTGTTGAAGTGGTTGATTGGTGTAAATCACATTTAGGACATGAAAATCGCAAACATGTGAGGCCATTGAATAGGTAAGAGACTATAGTTTGAAAATTGAAAATCAAATTTTCCATATGTTGAGTAGAAAAATTATATTTGATATTTAATATGATGTAGGTTCTTTTGGAATGTTTCTCTTAGAAATGTGAATATATCTATGCATTGGTATTCTGAAACTATAGCCAGAATGAAGGATTTACACTCTGTTTGAGTAAAGACATGGGTGAAAACTTTTCCATTATGACAAGAAAGTATTCATAATTTTGTGGATTCTGTGTTGATGTAGAGGGATGTGCACTATATCAATGCGAAAATGATTAATATGTGAAATAATAGAAATATGTCCCTCTTAATCTAAAGGGGCCACATCCAATTCCAACATGGTAGAGGTGGATTTTGAAGAGGTTGTGGTTTCAATGGATCATGATTCAATTTTTGATGTTGTTAGGGAAGGTATGTGACTTAATTAGTGGAATTGTTACAAATTAATGGTGTTTCTATTTGGTGCCTTCAACTTAATAAGCAATCTTTCAAACTTGAGTAAATGTATATTGATTATTATTTTGAATTGTGGTTGTAGGTGATGTATTTGTTGTCATTGTGTTAGCACTGAGAGTGACCCTCAGACTGCAAGAGGATAATCCCAATACCCATCAAAATGTAAATGTATTGAAATGGTTTGAGTAGGTGGATTAGTAAGACTACAGGGAGAGGAAAATATAACAAAAGTAACTGCAGATCAGTTGGGACCATTGGGCTATGGAGCCATAAGTATCGTGAATAATGAAGGAATTTAAATTGCCTATTAGACAAAAGGATTTATGTGGTGATGAGGAGAAAGAACACATAATGTGTCTGAGTGATAAACTATAAAACATGGGCAAGATGATAGCAGATCCTCTGTTGCCTCAGGAATCCATAGATCAGAGACATTACATCCAAACAAGAAGAAACAAAAAGTGTCTAGAAATGAACCATGAAAGATGGGCAAGATGACAATAGATCCTCTACCGCCTCAGGAATCCATAGATCAAAGAGATTACATCCAGACAAGAAAAACAAAACAACACGTAAACTAAGAAGACAGTCTGATAAAAACAACTCAAAAGAATCTTCAATAACATAATATTCACAATCCAAGCCCTCGGGCCTACAAACTGAAAAATACAGAGCCCTGCTCCTAAAACTCTCTTGGCTCTCCAGCCTCTGAAAATCCCCCCTCCTACAAAATCTCAAACTGATTTATTTATAATTAGATCAGTTCACAACTACCAGGAGTGTGATCTGGCCATCCATTCAAAGATTTCGTCTGTGCATCCTTCTGTCAGAATGTCTGTGTATCCTTCTGTCAGACGCGAGCTCAGATCAACATGGGCCTGTAGGAAAAACAGTCCATAGGGGTACCTTGGGCTGACAGTTCTGTCTCCACGACCAAACCCTCCATTCCTTCTATTTATGGAGTGAGTCGAGGTTTCAACCACCACTCCTTTTTCATTAACTGAATCCTCCTCGGGATCGGAGCACGACTTAATGCCTAGGGGGCGGCCATGTGCTTCTCTCAAATTTGTCGTTATATAAGCACATGATTGTCGGTCCATCATAAGCGGTTTGGATGCACACCGCTTTTGAGCCCGCAATTCACCACCTTTCGCCATGTAGCTCTTTTTCTATACCACGGTTTCAATTGCACGACCACTCAAGGATTTTAATGCTCAAGCAAGTTGAGTCCCTGCAATGAAGCATGGTTGTTGATCTAGTCACGTTCTGTGATCTGGGTAGCCCTGCCAATTTAGCACCCCCTCTAAATTTATCCATTTGCCAAATTTAGGATCATTCTAAACGCGCTTGGAGATGGCGTTAATTTTGGTGCTAAACAAGAACACTTCTCGGAAGATGATCTAACGTGGTAGAGTGACATCACTATATTGATGTGTCATGGAAAGAGAGGCGACACGTGTCAGCGGCCAGATGGATGCCAGGTGTCATGACTGATGAGAGTGCCACATGTTTGAATTGATGATTTCCAAGTATTTTGTCACTTCAGAGCTTGGGAGAAGTCTGCATGTAGATATGGAGTTCTGAAGTGAACGATGACCGTCGATCTGAGGAGGAAATGTGACAGGGATATGGGTACTCTGAGAGAAACTAATTTAGAGGAAAATGGAAGCGGGGAAGCTAAAACTCCTGAAGCCCAAACTCCCAAAGTAAATCATGATCATCCGATGGAGAAGGACATGTGGCACCTGATCTTTAAATCTGGGGCTTCTGTCTGGCGCTAGGCCTCACACAACTTTGACATGTTCAACACACGTGATTCGTTGATCTGAACTACTCCTGGGATCTCTGTCATTGGAAAAATAAATTTGCCCGCTGCTTGTATTTTAAGCCCGAAATGGGCTTCTTTGAATGATGCGTTTGGACGTTTTTGTGCAACAAAGGACTTGGTCATCCTGCGACCCTTTGACAACTTTATGTGATAACACATTGCATCATTGGGAAATAAAGAGAATGTGGACTACTATTTTATGCGATGAGAAAAAATAAAAATCAAGTTGGTTTGACCATATCAAGATGGATATTACACATACCGGATTGGTGACATGGTATTGATGGGTTAGTTGTTTAAAAAGGTGAAAAAACAAGGTGATTGTATTATCTATAGAGATTTTGTGCCTAAATATACATCTTTCCAATATAATCATTTGGTGATATCAACTAGGATGCAACTCATGGAAATCAAAGTGAAGAGAGGTGAAGCAAGGAGACGGAACATGGAAAAAGTTGTCCATGAATGTATTATGGAGACTTGTGTTCCTATAACCCATTGTCTTAGGTTCAAATATTATCTCCAATACTCGTATCAAGTGCAATAGATATACTCATTATTATGAAATAGACAATGATACAATTATAACTTTACCTACAATCCTTATTGTCTAGTATTTCCCATCAATTAAATCTCTAACAAATCTACATTCATATATCAATATGGATTATATAAACCTTACCTCTAGGATACCATCCTATTTAATCCTGAAAAAATATAACTTTTCATCTCCCTTGTTGACTCTTCACATTCCTCCCTGCTTGTAACCATTGTAATAGTGTACAATATGTTTCCTTCTTAGGTCGTGCACAATAATGGTATTCCTCTCCTTGTACCTAAAACTTCACCTTCCATGCACATTGCATCAACTTCCATAATGAAACACTCTTAATGTAAGATTTCTGAATTTGTATGCCTCTTGTGCATTTCTCTATCATGTGGTTCTCTTCTAGGTGCCTATACCATATATGACTAACCTATTGTGCACTTGAACTCTATACATATAAAAATTTCATATGAATTCCCTTTCACTCTTCCTCTAGCATACATATGTTTTGAATATTGTTTTCATTGATGTCAAAGACAAGGGAAGACTATAGATGTCCAAGATAAAGATTGCAAGATGGATATGGTTGGAAATATTGTTTTTGGACTTTTGATTCTCAATTTGGATAGCCTGTATTTGAAGACATTTTTACTCTAAATACCTAGCTCAAAGGGATCATAAGTTATATGGTTGAAAATTTGTTATGTTCCAAATGCTTAAAATGCCATAATAGAACAAAAGTACACCATGTATGACAATGTGAGTGTGGAGCACAAATTCAATATAGATAAAAAAGATGAGCTACACAATAATTCCTTAAATAATAGGAGAACCTCCTCCACATAACCAAATACATTCATACATCACAATTCTCATTTCCTCAACAATGAATACATGATCTCTATATATACCTATTCACACCTACACATGAGGCCCCTTTACTATTAGACTTACCTATCACATATATATTTACAAATTACATGTACATTTATCCCCATATATACCCCCCCTTGGGGTCATATCACATACATTTAACCCTATATATTCCCCCCTTGGGTCATAGCATAATACCCTCCAAAACTCTTTGTACTCAAATCTTTGCAATTAAAGGCTTCACATGGGATGAAACAAAGTAATATGATTTTTTTATGTTCCTACTATATTCTTTCCATTGATGATGATTCAACCATCCAAAATCAATTCTTTTCGGTCATAATCCTTGGTGGCTAGTTGTTGCATAATTTTTTCCCTTGATTCCATGTATTGTTGTTGATTCTTCTCCAATTTGCAGTAGATGTTGGTATATGATACTATATTTTTGAATAATGGTTTTGTTGGACATACCGACCACATTGAGAGGGGGGGGATGAATCAGTGTGAGGATCTTTTTGCACTTCTTACAAAACTTTAGTTAGCAATACCTTCAAACATATTATTAATTTGTACTTATCTACTTCCATATATCAACAACATTCATCAATAAGAGAGAACCATAA
>SNQJ01S0066825.1:41540-54080 GCA_010110895.2 Picea sitchensis | reverse complement strand
ATCGTGTCTGTTTAAATCCCAACGGTATTCCTTCTAATATATAATCATTTCAGAAAACGGTAAGATTCCATGGATTGTGAAAGGAAGATAACGATTGAGAATTTCTAATAATCAAAATTTGATGGCATCCCATCTAAAAATTTATTTCAATTTACACAAACATCAATAAAAACTGCAATACTTAAATTCATATAAATTTTCTTAACTTAATTACAAATACAATTTTTTAATGAGAATACCGTAAAACCCATAACTCTACCCAAAAATTCTGCAGCGTAAATTTACCCATAACTCGTCCATTTCTTTTACCTCTCGACCATTTTCTTTATAAGAGTTTCCTCAAGAACACCTCCCCAATTGTACAATTAATTCATTTTTTAATTAATTAATTGAGAATTATCCTCCTATACACTTGTCACCCTCTCTCCAAGATGCACATGTAATTACATAATATAAATTAATTAAAAGTCAAATTCCCTCACCCTTCCTAAAAGCGCTTCTTAATTCACTCCATTAATAACTAATACCTAAATATGAGTTGAGTTAAAATAAGAATTTTCTTCTAGTTAGACTAGTGTTAACTGGACTCTAAATACCTTTCTATGCATACACCTTCTTTTAGCTTTATTCCTTTCTTATCTTAAATTCCAATTTGGTATTTTCTTGCACATATGTGTATTAAATCAATCTTTAGGTTTATTTCATTTTTCTTAATTTCTTAAATTGATTTACCTCATTCCAATTCTAAATTAGTTTTATTCTTCTTACCAACTTAGGCATAATTTTTGAATAGGCTTAGACTTTCATTTGGGGATTCACAATTAATAATTTCGATCTTTAATTGATTAATTAAATCCAACGATGCTTAAATCTTTTACAAGGTTTAATTCGCTCAAGGTTTTCTAGTCCACGTAGATTCTTTGACTCAAGTTTTATTTCCACGACGTTCCCTTCAAGACGCACTCCATGCTCCAAGGGTGCCACTCGCCTTTGCCTAGTTTTGGTAGTTGTCTAACCCTTGGAGTCAACACTCCATTCTGGATACCTTGTGAGAGACTAAGGGCTTGTAAGGAATAAGGACCACGTCTTATTGCATGCCCCTTAAAAATCTTCGTGATCGATTGTCTTAGTATGCCCTCACAATATCGTGGACCTCTTGAACTAGGTAATCATTAACCTGCAATTTGAGCCACGGTGGGAGTGCTAGTAAGCTGTGACAGGGACTCTGACACACCTCTCCCTCAATATCTGGTCTATGTGCATGGCCCCTTTAATCCTTACGCGAGTTATATTAACAAGCAGTCGTCAACCTACATACATTAAAAAAAACCTATCAACGATCCATATACAACATCATAATATAATCGATCATATGTCACACATGCATAAATGAAATATTCAAACCAATACAATTCACTCCTTGACTCAATTGAGAGTCCAAGGAGGTCCATTGATGCCCACGGCATCCACAATCCATCAAGTGTTCTGCACACTCAGGAAACTTGTCAATAACATCTGTCAATACGCATATATCAAATAACATAAAATCATAATCCATCAACATCATCATAAGAATCCATAAGCAAAACAAATAACCATGCACTATAACTGGATCACTTGCACGCACATGTCCTCAAAGAATAAGTCAATAATAGGTGATCGTAAGAGAGGGATGTTACAGATATTCACACTTTCAAAATCAAAATTCACAGTTTCTTCATTTATATTTGTAGTTATTTGTCCAAATTTAATGGAATTCAGTAACATCCTACTCTTGCGAGCACATGTTATTGACTTATTATTTGAGGACACTTGCGTGCAAGTGATCCGGTTATTGTATATGGTTATATGTTTCTCTTATGGACTCTTATGATGATGTTGATAGATTATGATTTATGTTTTTTGATATCTATGTATTGACATATGCTATTCACGAGTTTCCCTTGAGTGTGCAGTACACTTGACAGATTGAGGATGTCAATGGTATCAATGGACCTCCTTGGACTCCAGATTGAGTCAGGGAGTGGATTGTATTGGTTTGAGTATTTCATTTATGCATATGTGACATATGATTGATTATATTATGATGTTGTTTATGGATAATTTCCAGTGTTTCATTGATGGATGCAAGCTGACGGTTGATTTCTAATCTGACTCACATAAGGAGTAAAGGGGCTATGCACATAGATCAGATATTGAGGGAGAGGTGTGGAAACGTCCCTGTCACAACCTACTAGCACTCTTGTTGTGGCTCAAATTGTAGGTTAACGATTACCTAGTTTGAAAGGTCCATGACGTCGTGAAGAAAGACTAAGACAGTCACTCACAAATATTTCTAAGGGGCGCACAATAAAGAAGGGTACTTATTCCTTAGAATCTCTTAGTCTCTTGCAAGGTCGCTCGAAAGGAATGCTGACTCTAGGGGTTGGAAAACTACCAAAACCAATCGAAGGAGAGTGACACCCTTAACATGGAGTGCGTCTTGAAGGGCACGTCGCATAAATAAAAGTGATTCAGTGAACCTAGGTGGCATAGAAAAACCTGAGCGAATAATTAACTTTGTAAAATCTTGAGCACTGCGAGATCAATCAATCAATCAATCAATCAATTAATTAAGGATTGAATTTATTAATCATAATCCCTATAAGAGTCCAATCCTTTGCAATTAAAAATTTAATCAAGCCTAAGTCTAAGTTAGTAAGAAGACTAAAAACTAAATTTATAAATTAAATAATGAGCGGATGAAGTTTAAGAATTAAAGGAAAATAAAATAAATCTAAATATTGATTTAATACACATATGTGAAAGTAATTACCAAATTGGATTTTAAGGTAATATTGGAATAAAACTAAAGGAATGGGTATGCATAGAAAGAAATGTAGAGTCTAGTTAACACTAGTCTAACTAGGAGAAGATTCATATTTTAACTCAACTCAAATTTAGTAAGGCGTCAATCATTAATTGGAAATAAGGGGAATAAAGAGACAACTAGGAGTGATTTTAGGTGAGATTTTAGGATGGGTGAGGGAAATTGACTTTTATTAAAATAAAATGTGGATTTTATTGTGAAAATTGGGGAAAGGGCGACACGTGTAAGGGGTAGATAATTCTAAATTATTTTCATTAAAAAGAGAATTAATTGTGCAAGTGGGGATGAGTTATGAGAAATTTCTATAAAACAAATAATTGAAATGAGCAATGGATCACGTGGGTTATGGGTAAGGTTATGCTGCATAAATTTTGACTAGTTTTACTTGTGAGAGTTGGGGTACCAAGCTTGAAAGTGAGTGGTGGCTCTACTGATCCGGATTATTTTCGGCACAAAATGAGAGTGGAGATATAATAAATAAATACACAGATATATCACAGATATCCAATAATATAACAAAAATGTATCAGATATACAATAATATCCAATTTCTATTAATGTGCGAAATGTACAGAATTGTAAAAACACAGAGTGAAAGACTCGCTAGAATGGTGACAACTTATCTTTGAGAAGATATGTGATGACTACTCACATTCACAAGAATATGATTGTTACAATGAGGCTTCAAAGGACCTTTTAACATAGGTAAAATTCAAAACCTTAACCCCGGAAGATGAAAAGACAATAGGTTTGCAGGCCCCGATGGGGGTAGTTGATATGCCAACTTCCCGGGGGTGTAACTTTTTCATATGATCTCCATTTGCGGTGCTTGATACACTATTGGAAAGGTCTAACCGAGAAGAAAAATTTTCTACTGGCCCATGTTAGTTCTCTTGATAATTAACTAGGCCCCAAATCCCCAAAAAACGTTGTTTAGGGCCTCAAAACGGCCCTGGAAGTTTGGAACCCGAAACACTGCCGAAAAACTTCCACAATGGAAAACTATTTTTCGAGCATGTGGAATAGGTGGGTGGCCACCGATATCCACCTGGGTCAATCCTCCGTCCTTAGGAAGAAATGGTATCCATTGTGTTGAGTTCTCGAGGGATAGAGGGAAGCGTTTACTGGATTTCAATCTTGGTGAGATGCTTGCCTTGTCATAGACATCATGCTGCTTGGTTTGTGGAAGGCTATCACGAACCTGTTGTTGACAGGGTGTAATCTATTCAACCAATCGGGATACCTGAGATTAATGTGTGCAGAAGGAAATTTTTTTCTTTTCTTCAATCTTGTCGACCTGCTTTTGTTGGATAGAGGTGCTTGGTCTGAGGTTGTGGTGGTTGCAGTATCCTTTTGTTCACCTTTCAAGAAAATTTTGAAGAAGATGAATTTTGTAGTATGAGATACTATCTTGTGGTATTGTTTAGGTGGGAAAATAGTTGGAACTATCTCTGGTATTCTGTAGAGATGACCCCTCAGAGTAACAATGACACTATAGGGTCGAGACTCATAAATAACATGGTTCTTCCACATATATGGTTGGACCAAGAGAACATCACAGACATCCAACAGGGCAACATCACATAATACCTCATCCTTGAAGGGATTAAGGCCATATGGAAATCAACACTGCTGACTAACACGAAGATCTCATCCCTGGCGAATCGACCCGATGTTGTATGGTTAGGGTTGTGGTGTTGTCGACAATCTCAACTATTTGACAACCTCTTCTGAGATGAGGTACTTTTAGATTCTGCTATCAACAATAAAATACAGTGGGTCCGCTTCACCCACATCTATGAATAAAAAAGGAGGTCCCCTTCTTTAGGATCTATTGGTTCTTTGGGTTGAATTGTTATGGTTGCGATAGTAGCAGTGGGGTTTGCCTCGATGATCTGTCTTCTTTTAGTATTTTCTGAATCAGATTCTGAATCACGATTCGACTCGTCTTTGATCTCGACCACCAATGATTTTTTTGAGAGACATTTATCGGTGTTGTGCCAGGGGATTTTGTGGAAATTGCACCCTTTTCCAGTGTCCTTCGTCTTCTCATGACGCTTCTTTTCCTGTGGCTTNTGGTTTTTAGGAAGCTGTTTGTTAGGGCCTTCTTTCTTATACTTTGGTAGTTTCGGATTTGCAGATTTAAACTCCCATTTGTTCTGGTGTCTAAATTTCTGTTCGATTTTAACATAATATCGATATGTAACACTAAGTTATGAGATATCCAGAAAATACATTTCAGTTTGGATGTGTCTTTGTAGAGCCCCGCAGTATTAGAGAAACAAATTTCACTAAGAGTCTTTGATACCCAGCTTGGTGCGCAAGGTATAGAAGATATTGGTGAACTCTGACACTTCTTGACCCCTCTCTTGTCGTAGTGTGGTCCATATCATGTATTGGTCTTCATAGTTTCCAATAGGGTAATATTGTTCCTTGATCGCATCCAATAAAAAAAACGCAAGTGGAGTCAACCTCATATATTTCAGACTCCTCTATGGAACTTTTCTCCTCGTAAGTTTCCCACCAATGTTTGACATGGGGGAGGGGCTTGAGGAGTGCGAAGGTGATATTTTCCATGTCAGAAAAATGGTGAACAAAAAAATAAGCTTCTAGTAGATTTAACCATTTGTCTAGGGCATCCACATCTATCTGACCTTCAAATACGGGAATATCAAAATTAACCTGTGCCTTGAAAGGCGAGGTGCCTCCAAAGTAGCCACTGGATAAAGACATGCCTGTTGTTATCGACAGGCGTTGAAGGATGTGGGAAACATTCTCCATCATTTCGTCCCTTTCTTGCGTGAGAGATTTCTCAAGCAACATATTAATAGAATCTTATGCTCCGTAATTTTTATTTTCTTTTGCCATGGAGAGTTTCTTGGGCGTGCGAGAGTGATTTTCCTCAAGAGAGACAATATCGAGACCCAAATTTCTATACTCAGACCTCGTCGGGGACATGCACTAAAAAACGATCAAGAGAAGCTTGCTCTGATACCATTGATCCAGATTATTTTCGACAAGAAATGATAGTGGAGGTATAATAAAGAAATTCACAAAGATATCACATATATCCAATAATATAATAAAAATTTATTAGAGATGAAACCATAAACACTGAGATACAGTAATACCCAATTTCTATTAATGTGTGAAATGTACAGAATTGTAAAAATAAACAGTGAAAGACTCACTTGAATGGTGGAATCTTATCTTTGAGAAGAGATGTGACGGCTACTCGCATTTGTAAGAAGATGATTGTTACAATGAGGCTCCAAAGGCCTTTTTAACATAAGTAAAATCGAAAACCCTAATCTCGGAAGACGAAAATCCAAAAGGTTTACAGGCCCCGAAGGGGGTAGTTGATACGTGAACTTCTAGAGGGCATAATTTTTGCATACGATATTCGTTTGTGGCTCTTGATACACCGGTGGAAAGGTCTATTGGTAGTCACATGTGCCCTAAATCCCCAAAAAACATCATTTAGGGCCTCAAAACGACCCTAGAATTTTGGAACCCGAAACAATGCCGAAAAACTACCAAGATGGAAAACTATTTTTCGAGCCCGTGGAATAGGTGGGTGGCCACCGATATCCACCTAGATCATATAACTTGTTGGCGATCTGGGAGCTAGAGGATTTATGGTTGTGTGTGTGGGTGGCCCCTTTGCAGCTCGGGGGGATGAAGGGGAAGAAGAATATCCCTAGCATTGGCTAGGTATCGATGAAGTCTCAAAGATTAGCAAGAAGATGAAGGACGGGAACACCAGTCACCAAGGATCGTCATCAAGCCTATCTTCTTCTGTTACGGTATTTAAATTTCAAGTTGTAATTTTTAAACCGATTGTATATTAAGGTTGAATCTTGCCATGAAGTTGTGATTGTAAATGGAATAATAAAATTTTGAATTAGTCTATTGATTGATGGCCTTATGTAAGATCTAGAAACATTTAAACACTGCTAGTAGAGATGTATAAGTATACCGATATTGAAATTTGAAGAAAACAATGAGCAAACACCTATATACCATCAACACCTTTCAATTCACTAGATCTTGGCATTGGACGAACTGGATGTCTAGATGGCTATAGTAGGTATTCTCTATTGTATCATGTGTGTAGTACCATAGTTTTCTCTAATGTATCCATTCCATATTATGCTTCTTCTAAGATTGAAGCTACGTGTATGAACCTTTAGTGTAGACTAAGCCCAACGATAACATATCGAATTCAAATTTGAGTGTTTGTTAACGATATTATAGTCCACCTGCATATTATTTGTGGTATGGGTAGATTCATTCAGAATTGGTGAATTACTCGAGCAACTTCACTAAGCACATTGAACAGTCATCATGACACCCCCCCATAGATAAGTTACTCTATCTATCAGTACGTTGGACCCTATTGATTAGTGATTTATTTATCTATATAGTTGGTATCAATGTTCTTGTTTATGGAAAGAGTTTGATATAACCATATATGTTAGTTTAGAATAAAATATTATGTATATCAAAGGACCACTCTAGCAACAATAATCATATATAATAATTTCTCTCCCTCAGCTCCCAGTGAATCCCCTTCATGGTCATTGGGAATGATAGATATGATTGATTGCTATCTGAAGTCATATTCGATAGGGAATAAAAGTCTCCCCTATCCTTTGCATCGCAACCATAATCTCAGTCCATTCTCTGCATCACCTGTGTCGGCGCTCGTGAAACCAAATAAGAAAACAAAGCTCCTTACCTTTTTACCTTGACCTAAATGGTATGCTTCGTGCACCATCATTATCTGCGTTATTGTATATATGAAACTGCCCTGCGTGTTGAGGAATCCCTTGCAATTTCTTCAATCCTTGAATGACAGTCTTGTCAGGGATTACCTCTACATTTTACTTCAAAATTGGATTGTGATTTATTCAATCCTCGAATGGAAGTCTTTCCAGGTATTACCTCTGTGTTTTATTCAAACTGGATTGCGTTTTTTTCAATCCTCGAATGGTGGTCTTGCTAGGGATTACCTCTGTGTTTTATTCAAACTGGATTGTGTTTTCTTCAATCCTCGAATGACGGTATTTCCAGGGATTACCTTTACATTTTATCTTAAAATCTGTTGTGATTTCCTTAACCCTTGAATGGCAGTTTGTTAGGGATTACCTCTACGTATCCCTCTCTTTAATTTGAGTTTTTGTCTCTTTCTGGAATACCCAGTGTTTCACGATTCCCTCTACGTTTTTGCATGCAAGACCCACAATGTTTTTTTTTCCCAACAAACCTTATGTATGTAGTGTCCTCTCAGCATTGATTCTCTAGTGAGTAAATGCACCATCACTATGGCGATTTCCCTGGAGTGATTCTCTTGTCCAACCTTGTGTGTCTTTTCCTGCTAATGATTTTTGACACGTGCACCTGCTTAGTTGACTTCCAACGAGTAATGGAACTTGCGATTCCTAATATAGTGACAACGATTACCATGGATACTACATTTGTTTTTCATTATTTATCAATTTAAACCCTATTCACAATTTATGCGTTAGCTGGAAATCCAACATAATGATTTCCCCCTTCTGAAGCATAGCTGAGTACAAGGTCGACCACGACTCCCTGTGAGAAGTAATTATTCTTATCCTTACCTTTGATGATATATCGGTGATACATACAACACCCTATATACAGGCGGTGTGAACAAACATTTGTGAAGATTTAAATATAATTAAATATTCAGTGATTAATAGCATTTTTTTTTAAGGATAGAAATTACCTCCCTTTTTAGGTGATAAATAATTGATCATCGTAAAAATCGATCATGATGGTATAAACCCTTATAATTTGAATGCCAATATAGAATTCCTGGATGGTGAGACTCCTTACTCTTAGTAGGAATGTAGAATTTAATTTATTACATCCTTAGGTTGTAAAAGATGTAGTTTCACATGTAAATGTATTATTTATATAAATATGAAGAAGGAAATTATGTGAGGCATTGTGGTATAATTCATGACATACAGTGTAGTAGTACAATTGATGACTTTAGGATTTTCTAATAAATTTTTTTATAAGGTTTTTGTGTTGTTAAACTAAGGCTAGATCCTCTTATAATAGAAATCCATAGATGTATCGATATGTAAAGCTAGCATGAGAGTTACATTTTTATGGCCCCTTGGTATTGAGCTATTTTAATTCTTTTAATGGATATTTAAGCAACCAGGCCTTCCAACAATTAATATTTAAGTGTGATCTCCTTGTGGAAATTTGTTTTTGGCTAGGAATTTAGTATTGATTTCTTACGATACCCATTATTTAAGGTAATTCATTTAAAAACATGTATTTATAGATGTGCCACATGAGGTTTTGTACTTGTTACATCAATGCGAAACAATTAAGCAAATAGTTTATTTGTGCCATGGAATAGTTTTGATGTATAAATGATTAATTACACATATTTCCTTGCACCATAGAACAATGTTGATGTGTAATGATTTAGTAATTAGATTTATTTGCGCCATGGAATATTGTTGATGTATAAATGATTAAGTACACAAATTTATTTGCGCCACATAATCATGTTGATGTGTAATGATTTAGTAATCGGATTTATTGCACCATGGAATAATGTTGATGTATAAACAATTTAGTAATTAGATAATCTTGCATCATGAAATTAAACGTTGATGTATGATCGATTGTGAATTTTCTTAATCTTGCGCCTTGAAATTAATATTGGTATATGATGGGATATATAATTGATTACTCTTGCGCCATGTTTAATTGATGATTATAATTGATTGATTGATCTAGTTGATTGGCGACTTGATTGGTTTTAGCAGGATTTAGACACTCCTTGTTCCTCAGAACATTCGCTAGCCCTGAAACCTTAAATGGTCAAAATCAATTGGATGAATCCTAGACTTGAGCATTGCTTATGTGTCCTGGAGGTCCTAACCATGTAGGATAGGTTGGGCAGGTAATTCTTCTAATGCTCAGTGACATGGTTGATCATTCAATTGTATGTTTCTTCAGTCGATTGTGATGTGTTACTGTGTCGTTGTTTATTATGATGATGCATTGATTAAGTGTGGCTATTAGTTATGATGATGCATTGATTGAGTCGATGTTTATGTGTTGAATTGTGTCGCTTTTAGTTATGTTAATTCAATTCTTATGTGTCGGTTTAGTTACGATGATGTATCATTTACGATGTTGTTTATTATGTTGTAGCGAGTTTAATATCCTAATGCAAAACAAAATATTTACCTATTGTACATCACTATTTGTTTTCGTAATAAAGGGGTCATTACACATTTGTAGTAATAAAATGACCTATTATTTATATATAATTTATCTTGATACTCTACCATATAAAACCATAATGTTTTGAAGTCCAAGACTAAAATTTTAATGCTAACTATTTTCTACAAAGGCGCAAATTAAAAGTGAAGAGAAACAAATGTTCTCTGATCTTAGAATTATTACAAAGTAGAGGGAGTTTGTTCTCTAGTTTAATGAGGATGTTATAGCATGATTGGAGTATTGTTTTGCACTACTTGCATATATTTGTCTATGGATAGTTACTTTGGAAGATTTTTTTTTGTCAAATATTAAGTATTAATTAATGAATGATAACTATGCAAATGATTCGAATGGTAACTGAAAAATAATTGAAGGGAAACTCAATGGTATTAGTAAAAAGAAGAAGAAAATCTAAATATGGAAAATACCAAACTACTAACCATCAATTTTCTCAAGATATTTAACATGACTATTATTCTCAACGTCGTATTTTTGAAGGAACCAAAGCACTACTAATAACATAGATCTTTAGAAACCTAAGAGTTTAATCTATTATTATTATTATAGTCGACATATAACTATTGCTACAACTCATTAAAGTTATTCATATTAGCAATAATTATAGAAACAATGTAATTGTAGAACAACTCAATATATACAAATGAAGTTGTTTCTAACATACTACTAGGCATCATTTTTCTCAAGATATTTAACATTACTATTGTTTTCAACACTATATTTTTTAAGGAATCAAATCACTAATAGTAACATAAATCTCTAGAAACATAAGGGTTTCATCTATGGTTATAATTATAGTAGACATATAACTTTTTCTACAACTCATTAAGGCTATTTATATTAGGAAGAATTATAGCAACAATGTAATTGTAGATCGATTAATTCAATAAACACAAATATGAAGTTGTTTTTAACCTTGGAAAAATTACATTTCTTTGTTTAGGAAAACATAATGATATGATGAACATGAAAATAAAAATGGCCAAATTGTTACTCCAAAAAATATATTAATACAATATAAAAAAAAATCATTGACACCCACAATCTAAAAAACAATAGTATTCAAAAGGCTTACCTGAACACTTATTGAACAAAATATTGTTGAGAACAAATGTTTTTGAAACCTTGACGACGATTTTTCCTAAACATATTATTGCAACGTGTATCTAAGTTATATAAGTTATTAAGATTATCAATATTAGGATGTGTTGAAGGAAAATTATTGAATGATAGAAGGATGTTTTTTACCAAAACAATAAATAAAAATATTACAGTTATAGATATTATTAAAACTGAAGAAAAGAAAAAAAAGAAAGGAAAAAAAAGAAAGATAGATTTCTATGCGAAGAAACCTATACAAAATAAAATTGCTATGCAAACAAATTTCTATTGCAAAGAACCTATTGTAACATATTAATACAATAGGAAAAGTAGACATTGATATGAATCCATTAGACAATAACAAAGTTCTTTTGCACAATATTTCTTGCTACCTCCTTTAGTTTGCAATTATTCTGCACGACATTATTGAATCCAACTCGCTTTGAGCTCCTGTTTGCACTTCCTCTAGAGACATTTTGCAAAATTTACATAAACAAAGACTTACATTCTAAAAATATCATTAAAAACTAACATTAATTTCAATGCTTTCAAAACATGCTTTTTTATAATCTTCTCAATTTATGATTTTTTTTATGAAAATTTTTCATTGTAGTAAACATATGTTTTCTACAAATCTATAATTTTCTTTTTTCTTTCTATATTTAGAAGAGGTCATTTCACAAAATTCTATTTATACGTCATTTCAGAAAATTATCAAATTATGAATTTTTGTTATAAACTTTTTTGCCATTTTTTCTTTTTTCTTTATATATTTAGAGGTTATCTCACAAAATTTCTAAAGTATGGGAGTCACTTTGATGCAGGTTTGGGGATTTTTCGAGGGTCCTAAATTTTTATTCAGTTATCTGTTTGAGATGAAATTTTACGAGGAGTTGTGTCTCGAAGGTTTCACTACATTGTTTCGACACTTTTTGGGGGCCAAATTCCTTCATATAAGGTCTCAAATTGGGGTTTTAGTGTTTTTACGGGAATTTTTAAGTTTTCAATTATCAGTTATCTCTTAGTTTATGAACTTAATCAGAAAAAATAGTTAAAAAATAGTGTCTTTTTAGTTGTCATAGTTAGTGGTCAGTTTTAGATTCATGTGAGAATTTTCTAAATTTAGTTTTTTTTCCTAAAATTAATTCTTTTCGAAAATAGTTTACCTTTCATTGGAATAGTTAATATGGAAAAAAAGTAAAAAAAAGTTAAGTTATTTTTCCATTCTCATATGTTTGCATGATTTATTTAATCTTATAAATAAATAT
>SNQJ01S0066825.1:28375-39728 GCA_010110895.2 Picea sitchensis | reverse complement strand
GAGCATTAGCTTTTTGGGTGAGACAAGGCGCTCGCCAGAGGTAGCGCAGGGTACAGAGCCGAAGGGGGGCACTTGTGGGCGGGGGTGCCATTTGTGGGGGGCCATAGGTCCGAATCCCGTCACCTCGATTGTGAATCATCCTGGGGTGACCCACAGAGGATGATGAGAATAACAACGAAATAGGGGAACACGGACGGAATGTCAATAAATGAATTGTGCCATTATATGTTATTTCTGGGTCTTTTCGTTGCATTCACTCACGACAAGAAAAAACCACCTGCGTTTGGTGCTTCACCTTACTTTTTGTGCACTCTTCTTTCTCTCCTTGGTCCTTCGTTTCGTCATACTCCTTCTAACTTTCCCAATTACAACGTATTCACCAACTCCAATGCTAATGCACCTTCGCTTTATCAAATCTCAAGGACATGGTCTAATCATGAGGGTAGTATTCCACCACGGTGTCGGATCCCAAGTTCTTACGGATTCCCCTTTCGTTGCCGGGTCCAACCCCGGAGCCATAATGTATCAGAACGATGCATCACATTAGTGCGATTTGGATTGTCATAGCCTTAATATCTAGTTAGGTTTATTGAAACAACCCACCATAAGGTTTGTGTGATTTTGATATCTAGGCAGGTTTATTAAAACACCCACCATAAGGTTCATATATTTATTTGTGTTACCATGTATCGCACTAGTGTGATTTGGATTGCCATAGTCTTGATATCTAGTCAGGTTTATTTAAAACAACCACCATAAGGTTCAAATATTTATTTGTGTTACCATGTATCACACTAGTGTGATTTGGATTGTCATATTGTTTCCATCTTATGAATTGAAACTCGCTATTTTTCTAGAACATTCTTCTAAAGAATTTTGCTTGCATGGAAATGTGAAAACCTATAAGTAGATTACCATTGCTATATTATTTTGGTCTCTTAAAAGTCCTATAAATTGAATTTCTTTCTTACACAATTTCAAATCCTTGAAAAACCCATGTTACAATGAAAGACAATCTTAGTTTTCTAAGAAACGTCACAAATTAAAAGTCCAAAGAACATTTCAAGTATAAAGTAACCCAACAAATTAATATAGAATAGAAGAATAAATGGAAAAAAAAATGGTAATCATTTTTCTCTTCCATTTGACATATAATGGACCATGCATAAAGTCCCTTTTTTCTCAAAAAAAAAACATATTAATTAAGCTAGAACCCATAAGAAAATGAATAATATTTTTGGTTTACTCGTTAGTACACTTTGCTAGTGACAAAAGATACAAAAACAAAGCATACAATGACATTTTAATAGCTTCTACCTAATATCCTTGAGTGTTCTTAGCACTTAATTAAACATTTTCTCAAACATAAAATAACCCATTCAACTTTAAGTCCAAAACCCCAACAGTTTTTATTTCGATACATAAGGTATCCATAAGAATTGAACCTTTTTCCCAAAACAAATTTAGAATGTTCACGCTCCAAGAGGCTACCCGTGCACGCACCTGGTGCATCCCCTCCCTTCTTCCCTCATGCCATGGCCCCAAGAGGGGGCCCTGAGGCTCCCCCCCCCCNCCTGATATAGTTGCTTTCAGAAAACTTGTCGTAGCCAACAACAAACGAACTGCCTCAAAGATGCAACAAAAATTTGTCAAAAAACTGGATAGTATTCCCTCAGTCGCCCTCCCAGTAGAAGAAACATGCATATCTACTTTGAACCTTGTTGAACAGGGACTCATCGACTATTTCACGGGCCTATGGCCTTCTCCCAAAGCTGTATATGCAGGGGTTTAGAGGAACTGGAACCCCCTTGTAAAAGAAGGCATCAAAAGCCATCTCGTCGGCAGGGGATTCTACGCATTTGTCTTTGACATCACAAAGGATAGAAACCTCATATTTAGGAATGGACCGTAGTTTATGGTCCCTCGGGGTCTGTACCTGAACAAATGGTCTCCAGACTTTCATCTGAAACAAGATGTTCCCTCAGCCGTGCCGGTCTAGGTGCGCCTTCCCCATCTCCCCTTGCATTGCTTGAATTTGAAGTCTCTGGAATCCATTGGGAACACTATCCGAAAATGCATCGACAAAGAAGACAGAAAGGATCAGTATTCTTGCACCAGGATATGCGTCGAAGTAGATCTAGAGGTGGGGTTCCTGGAAGCCATTTAACTAAAGGTCACAGACTAGTCTCACATCCAAGAACTGGATTAAAAACAACTCCCATTCAAATGCAGGTATTTCCATGGCTATGGAAACTTCAGCAGGCATTAAAAAAAGAAGGTAGAAGAAGAGGGGGAGATATCGAAAGGCAAACAATGGACACAGGTCCAGAAATAAGCCCCGTCAAATAATAACAACATATTCAGAGGGAAAGGGGCATCAAAAGGGCCTAGTGTCCCCATTCCAGGGAAATCTCATGGGGAAGGAAGCTCAGCCCATCCAATCCCCAAGGATCCTAAAAACCCCTTTGAAATCCTCAACAACCCTTCAGAAAAATTTGATCTAATGATTGAAGAACTTGAGCAACAGACCCTCCCTCCCATAGTGAGAAAAAATAATGGCAAGGTAAACCAATCTGGTTCCCCAACTGGAACCTCCTCCTCCCCTTTCTACGTAGAAATAATAAAGAAGAAACCCCCGAAAAACTCCGGATATTTGGAGGATGAGTCTTTCGAGAGACCCTAAAAAAGAGTAGGGAGAAAATATTAGAAAGAAGCAAGAGAAGAAGAATCAGAGAGGCAAAAAATGCAAGGAAGCCAATCCGCCATTGAGATGTCCATTGGAAGAAATACCAAAACAAGGCCCCCCAAGGGAGGGCCTACCCAGTCCAAGCCCATCAAATAATGCGTATAGTCTCTTGGAATTGCAGAGGCTTGGGGAATCCATCGAAGGCCGAAGCAGTCAAAGACCTACTGAAAATCGACCCACCCAAGATCCTCCTGCTCCAAGAGACCAAAATTGAAGGGGACAACCTTCTTGAAATCAACAATTAGAAATGGAAGAAAAATGTTGGGAAAACCATTAGCGCAAGAGGTTCCTCAGGTGGCCTCGCAACCTTGTGGGTGAAGGACAAGTTTCATTTAGAATATTCTTTCTAGACCCAACATTGGATTTTCACTAAACTCCAAAATACTTCAAGTAAGCTTTCTCTTTCACTCTTCAATATTTATGTACTTGTCTTGTACTCTGAAAAGAAAGATTGTTGGAAATCATTATCAGATTTTTTAGAGATCTTCTGTCCCTCAAACATAATACTAGCTGGATATCTAAATTTAGTATAGTGGTAGAGACTAAATGATCCCTTTCATCGAGGAGCTAGTCCATTAGTGGGACCTCCTTGATTTTAAGCCTTCGAAAGGACTTTACACCTGGGAAAATAACATATTAGGGGTTGATCACATCTGTGCACGCCTGGACAAATTCTTAATCCATAGCTCGTTCCTACAAGAAATAAGGATAATCTCTACCAAGATTCTCCCAAAGTTGACTTCTAATCACAAACAAATCCTCTTGAATATGGAAGAAGAAGAAAATATGGGCCGAATTCCTTTTCGGTTCAGCCCCCTTTGGATAGATAAGGAGAGCTTCCTAGAAACTGTTCAATCTACTTGGTCCTCTCTTGTCTCAGGGTCTCCAAGGTTTGTGTGGGAGCATAAATTAAAGGAAACAAAACATGCACTGAAATCTTGGATTAAAAAACCCATCATCAACCCGATTAGTCTTAGACAAGAGGCAGTGCATAAACTATCAGACTTGCAAGAGAAAATGGAGTCTAAGGCCATCTTCAAAATAGATTTAGAGAAAGAACAAGCTTCCCAAAACAAAAATTTCCATGCATTTCGACAAGAAGAATAATATTGGAGGCTCAAGTCTCGAAGCTTGTGGCTAAAAGCTGGAGACTGTAACAGTTCCTACTTTCACAGGAATTTCAGAGCCCGCCTCTCCTGCAACCACATTTCTGAAATTGCTTCCTTAGATGGAACGATACACAAGGGTTTTGAATAGCTCAAAGAGGCAGCAAAAAAACAGTTTTAGAGCCTATACCAAGAAGAAGACTTCGATAGTGAAGAGAATATCGCAGACTACCTCTCACACATTCCATCTCCAGTAAGTAGGGATGACAACGCAAATCTCATGAAGTTGTTTATTGAAGAAGAAATCTGCAATGTCATCTGGTCCATGGAGCCCGACAAAGCCCCATGGCTAGATGGCTTCTCAATCCATTTTTACAGAGCTTGCTGGGATATAATCAAGATAGACCTGAAAAAGATGATCAGAGCTTTCCATAAAAGAGCCAAGGTAGGGGGAAGCACCAAATCCACCTTCTTATCTTTAATTCCCAAAGAAGTTAACCCGAGCTCCTTCGAAAGATTCAGGCCCATATCACTTTGCAATGCTTCCTACAAAATTATGTCCAAACTCCTGACAAACAAAATAAATCCTCTGCTAGAAAACCTCATTTCCCCCATGCAAGGTGGTTTCGTTAAAGGAAGACATATTCTCGACAATGTAATATAGGTTCAAGAAGCCATGCACTCTATTCACCAACTACAAGATCAAGGGATGTTGATAAAGCTCGACATGGAAAATGATTTCGACAGGGTAAACCTATCCTTCCTTTATAAAGTCCTTCTTTCTTTTGGTTTCTGCTCAGATTTTGTTAAATTGATCAAAGAATGTACCAAAAATCCATGGATATCCCCCCTAGTGAATGGAAGACCAACAAATTACTTTCAAGCCTCGAGGGGATTAAGGCAAGGCTTCCCTCTTTCCTCCTTCCTGTACATCTTGATGGAAGACACGTTAATTAGTAAGTTGATTGATGAAAATAAGGTTGGCTCAGTCCCAGGCATTAGACTGAAGAAGGGCCTTGATCCAATCAATCATTCCCTCTTTACAGACGATTACCTCATGCTGGGAGGGGCTTCCATAAAGATTGAAAAAAACTTCAATGAAATTCTTCAAGGCTTCTGCAGTATCTCCGGAGCTCTCATCAATAAAAGGAAAAGTGCAGTGTATGGCTGGAATACAGATCAAAAAACTATTCATAGAATTTATCAATACCTGGGGTTCTCGGGCTATGCCTTATGGGAAAAAATAAAGTATCTTGGAATCCACTTAACTCTGGGGCCCAACAAGTCTTCGCTATGGACATAAACCATAAGAAAATTCAATGCAAAAATCATAGCCTGGGGTGGACAGTGGCTCTCAAACACAGGTAAGCTCACCCTCATAAAATTGATCTTGTCCTCCTTACCAATCTATCATGCCTCCTTCCTTCTTGATCCAAATTCGATCATGTCACATATTACAAAGATGATTAGAGACTTCCTCTAGAGAGGAGGTAAAGGTAATCATGAGAAATACCACCTGGCCAATTGGGATATGGTCAAACGCCCTCACTCTGATGGTGGATTACAGGTAATAGACCCCGATCTTGCAAATCTATGTCTGGGGGGGGGAAATCCTTTGGAACCTATATGCAATTGAAGGCATCCAGTAAGCAATATTTTAAGGAATAAATACCTTGATGGTTCCCCTCTGAGAAATATCCAAGCAGACAACATCCCCAAAGGCAATCATATTTGGAACCTTTGCTGTCATGGCTTACACTCCTTCCAAAATCACCTCTATCGAATCCCAGGGAATGGGAAAAACATGATGTTGTGGCAAGACAACATCATGGGAAATGCGCCCCTCAACACCTCACATGAACTTAAAGGAATTCGCGAGTGGCTCTCCCAACACAGATTTATCAAACTCACAGACATCTCTATGTGGGATGCCTCAGAAAGATGGTAAGCATTAGACCTCTCAGGCATTACAGAACACCTGCAAATGAAGAAATCGACCCTCCTGGTGACGCTGATAGTTTCAGCTCCAGTCCATCTCCTCTTACCAGATAAATCGGGATGGGGCAAGTCTGGATTTTATTCCGTAGCCCAAGGATACGTTTCACTTCAAACTTCCCAAGCTCCTATTGAGTCAGAAATTCTCTGGATACAGGTCTGGGATCCCTTAGAACTATCGAAAGTAAACTTCTTCTGTTGGATTCTAATGCTCAAGAAACTTTTGACTGGTGAAAATCTAACAAAAAGAGGCATCATTGGCCCCCATAGATGCCCTATGTTTTGTAATTCCCGGGAGACAAAGGATCATATTTTTGTGGAATATTATTTTGCTCAAGAAGTATGGAAGATCTCTCTCCAAGGCCTCAACATCACAGGTGCGAGCCAAATCTCAGTGGTAAATTTATTTTCCTCTTGGAAGACATGCTACCCTCAAGAGATACAAAGCAGTCCAAATTGGAAAAGAATTTGGCAGATGATCCCCAAATACATTTGCTGGAAACTATGGCTATATAGAAACGATCATATCTTCAATAATAAGCTGCCTTCCCCCCTTTCGGTAGTTCTGAAAGAAAAAAACTCTACTTCTCGAAATAGTGGCAAACTAGTCCTTAAAGAATGGAAAAAATATCCTTCCTATAGAAAGGAAATGGATTGGCACTTTAACATACTGAGACAGAAAACAAATATTTGCTCGCCCCTATCTCACTCCAGGTTGGCATCTGTGAGACAAGGATGCAGTCTTTCAAGACTGGTGGAGGAGGCAAGGCATAACCTCAGTCTTTTTCGATGGAGCCTCCAAAGGAAACCCAGGGAACGCAGGAGTAGGCGAAGTGATTTACTCCTTGGATGGATCTCAAAAATACATCTTTAGTTGGGGCCTAGGATAGAGAACAAATAACCAGGCTGAAATCCTCAGGCTACTCAAAGCTTGTCAAATAGCATGGTAAAATGGCATAAAAGAAATACAAGTCTTTGGAGACTCCCAAATCCTGATTAAGATATTAAATACGAATGATCATCTCAACAACCCAGTGATCAACAAGACTCTACTAAGGATTTGACAAGTATTGCAAGATTTCTCCTACTCTCGCTTTTTCCATATCTTGCATGGATCGAACAAGGAAGAAGATGCAAAGGAGAATATAGGCCGCCTCTTACCCCTAGGTGTGCTAAACAAAAATGACGAAGATCCCTAATGGATTCCCATCCCGTAGTTTGAGATTTATCTCTCCTCATATCATTGTAAGAATGAGAAATGTTGTACATAGATTAAGAGGGAAACTATTCCCATGTAATGATGGTTGATCAATAAAAATACCCGTTTTAGTTAAAAAAATAAGAATTGAACCTTTTTTCCACAAACAATTCTTAGGAATTTCTAATAATGCTCACTTAAAAATATAAATAAAATAAATTTGCATAACACTATAACTATTCCATAACCTTACTTTATGTTGACACATGTAAAGCAATCCCTAAATACAACAAACCAACCAAAAAACTTATTTTTCCAAAAAAATATCTATCATAGGAATTAAACATCCATGTCTTCTTGGTTTGTCGAGAAGCAATTTGTAGAGAATTATGCACAACCAAGCTCCAAATGTATAGTTCACAACATATCCAAAAGGGTAGTTCATATTGCATGCACACAAAGGGAAACAAATATGCAAGTTGTGCAAATTTCATACACAACCATCACTCAATGACAAGCCAAGATGTAGGTTGTGCAAAGTGTTCTACACAGTTACCACCAGTCAATCATAAACCAAGATGTAGGTTCTGCAAATAAATCTACACAACCATCACTTGATAGGAAGACAAGACATGGGTTCTACTAAGCCCTTTGCAAAACCAAACTCCAATATCCATATCTATTGCAAAATGAACCAATGCATTTACGAAAAAATACATGTGGCCAACAAAAGTCTCCCACACCACCAATAGTCCATAGCATGAATACCTCCTACCCGGACACATAAAAAACTATATCCCTTTCCAAAAATTGTAGCAATGTGGGCGTGACTAATACACAACAACAACCACTATCAACCTCTCCAAAATCATCTTCCATTTTCCAATCTCCAACAAACATTCACATGGAATTGTCATTTCTTATCAGGTATTGAACCCCACAAATAATCTAATTGGGTATTGGTATAGTAGACATAAAATCACAGTATAGTCAAATAGGTGTTTCACAATAGATGCATAGCAACAAAAATCACCATACACACAAGTTTTGAAGGCCCTCACCAACATAGTATTGAACCCCACAAATAATCTAATTGGGTATTGGTATAGTAGACATGAAATCACAGTATAGCCAAATAGGTGTTTCACAATAGATGCATAGGAACAAAAATCACCATACACATAAGTTTTGAAAGCCCTCTGCAACATAAGCCTTCCTTTTCCAACCTCCAACATCAACAACCTTTATTGAAAAATGATTCAATGTAGCTAAGATAGAAAACACAAGCTCCCAATAAAACCTCCTCCCAAATATGGATCAGAATAGTATTCAACATTTTCATCCCCTCGCAATAAACATAGGAGTGATGGAATCAAGGGGTAGACATAAGGTACATGAAACCCCAATCTCAATAGCATTAGCAAATTCCCAACCAAAACACTGAGAAAACTAAGCATTAAGAAAAAATTTAACAATACAAATCAAATTAATAACATTTTTATTTGGATGATCAATTTAACAATACAATGATCAATATATGTGTTACAAAGACATAATAAATTTTTTATTTGGATGATGTGTATATATTCAATAATAATAATAAATCATAACAAATTTCAAAACCCCGGATGGGGTGTTAGTAGGTTACAGGTGTCAAAGTGGAGGGGATGGTGCCTGCTGGCACAGTACCAACCATGTGACTGGCGCATGCACCTCCTCTCCTCGCACAAAATGAATTTTCGCAGGCCTCACTCCATCCAAAGCACCATTAAATGTTCGAATGCGCTCCTTCCTATCTCCTCGTTTGACCAATGGAGCCTCCTTTATGGTGTTCACCTCTATGCGTGTGCGTCTTCCCTCTCCAACACTATTCATATCATGGTGCTCCTCAGTTGGTCCATCAATTCTTTCTCTTCCTAGCAGGGCCACCACTTGGTATGCATTCCTCCATGGTTCTTACCTATTATGTTAGCCAATTTTCAGTTCCCTCATGCCTTCTTTTCACTTCGGCCATACCTTGACTACGGGGGAAATCTAAGCGACGCTCAGCTTGGCACCAAAACAGGGCTTGCATGTCCATCCGACCTCAGCCTACCCCAACACCTTCTCACATCTCTTCGTCTTCTTCACCCTGCTCCTCTGGCCATTACTCTCAGAGCCAAAGTGACCTCCTACCTTTTTCCTTTCCATGGGCCTGCCGAGTCGAGTGTTTCGACCTCCTGGGAAATTCACTGGGTTTCACCCCCAGCCCATTATTGGATCTTGCCTCTTCCTCATAACTCTCCTTGTTCATCCCACCAAATTCACCTGAGAATTCATCTCCTGAGCCACCACCAGTGCATCGACCACCGGCCTAGTCACCTCAGGAGGACACCTCCGTCCACTGGGAGAAACCACCGGACTAGCCACACTCCTGTTCAGACTATGCCTCCTACACAAATCTTGAAGAAAGCCTTGCAATTCTACAAGCCCTGGTGTTCGAGGTTTGGAAGGAGGTGGACGACTTACGGTTCCATCTGGAAATTCTGGACAAGAAGGGGACGTAAATTCTGTAAATTCTATCCTCTCTGTGAGGAAATCAACATTCCATAGAATAGACACCCAATGCACCATTGGCCTCAATGGTGATCTTGGTTCTGACTCTCCAAATGCCAGTAGCATATAACTCGACGATGGTATTGGATTCGGCTCTCTAGGCACCAACAATAGACAACGTGACATGCAACAAACTGATTGCATGAGCTACGACACCTACATAGGTGTCAGATTGCATGGCATGTTTTAAGATTTTTTTATACTTGGACAACTATAATTTTGGACAATTCTCTTTTTTCATGTCATAAGTCAGTCCTAGATGTTCTAGAAGGTCGGATGAATCGGTTTCCCCACAAGGCGATTCTGTTCTAGATGATTAAAACTGGGGTTTGTTTTGGTTTTGGAGGCACTCGCTGAATTGGTTTCCCTCCGGGGAAATTGAACATTCACAGTCCTCGGACACTCATGACGCTACTTTAATTTTTTTCTTCTGAAAGGTAATTTATACATAAAAAAAAATAACAAATTTCAAAAGATAATTTTTTTTTTATAATTGTTATAAAACATTTATTTTACACATTATTAAAAATTAATATTTTCTTAAACTTGTTGGAAAAATAAATTATATGTAAACATCTTCTTATTTAACAAAATCCAAGAACATTATTATTTTGAAAAATTAATTTATTAAAAATATATTTGTAAGCATAAATGTTTCCCTAGAACAACACAAGATTTAGCCTCCCAGATATAAAACGTTTGGATCAACTTAGCGCATCATAATGTGAGAGGACGATACTCCATGCTTAGGAACAAGGGAATATTAGAGATTGTATTAGAAGGGGATAACAAATAATATGGTTTTGTCTATTTCAAAAGAAAATTGAATTGAATGGTTATTAATGTTGGTTATCTACAAAACTATTTCTACAAAAATAATAAGAATAATCTATTTTTAAGGTTATGGTTAAGTTAGACATCAAATTGGTGTATGATATCTTCTTGTTTGTGAGTTAAGAAACTTCTTCCAAATAAAGATTTGATTTCTAAAATCTATAGAAGTATACATACCCTGCCCTACCCTACCCTACCTAGTTACAAAATATTATATAATAACCAATATACAATTTGAGAAATGTTAATATTTTAATATTAAATAAAAACAATTGAAAAAATGCATGAGTAGTGAAAGGTCATGTGGAAATCATGAGGTTGTGAAATTATCATGATTTATAACTAGCAAATTATGAAGGCTTTGGCAGAAAAGAACATTATTTGATGGCCCTATTAATATAGGGTATTGGTGCAAGTCCATTGAAGAGGATTAAAGTCTTGTACTTCCACAATGAAAATCTCTGGCCTAAAATTTCCCTATGTTGATTAAGGTTGGTTGTCGTTGATGTCAACCCTTGAAGAAAGTCCAGTAGTGAATTCTGGTAGCACATAGGTTTGGGCAATGGACCCAAGGTTGTTTCATGTATAATGGTATGAGTTTTAATATATTTGAAGGTAATACTATTCTATATGGATAGTACATGCCATGCCATTTATGGTGGTATGTGGAACGTCACATAACTCCTCACGGTTTTAGAGTTATGGACTTACGAAGTTGGAGGAACCTCATATGTTGGCTTGAAGCCCCAAAAGGTCAAAGCAGTCAAAGAGATTGCAAAGAAGAAATTATTATTTAAATGATAAAGTAAAGTGACAAAGTCACAAAGAATTATTTAAATAATAAAGTGAAGTGACAAAATCAAAGAAGATTATTTAAAT
>SNQJ01S0066825.1:0-23468 GCA_010110895.2 Picea sitchensis | reverse complement strand
ACTTCAGAGTTTTTGGAAGCAAATGCTACATCAAAAGAGAATATGGAAAAATGGGAAAGTTTGAATCTTGTGTGGAAAAAGGAGTATTTGTTGGTTACTCAAGTACAAGGAAAGCATACAAGTGTTACAATATGAGATTGAACAAAGTTGTAGAAAACATCAATGCAACAATTGATGAAACATGCAGACCAAAATCAAAGGAAGAAGAAAATGAATCAATGGAACAACTTTTCGAAGAAGAAGAAGAAGATGAAAAGGAAGTAGAAGAGGAAGATGAAGAGAATCTGACAGAAGCTCAACAAGTGCCTCCAAAGACACGTAGAAGACGAGTACAAAAGAATCATCCTTCAGATCAGATTATTGGAAATAAAAATGCAGGAGTTGAGACTAGAAGAAGAATCTGTTCACTAGAGCAAACACACCTACCACTCACATCTACGATTGAACCAACCTATTTTGAGGAGGCCAGCAAGGATGAATTTGGAACAAGGCCATGGATGAAGAATTGGATCAAATAGAGAAAAATGACACTTGGGAATTGGTTCCAAGATCAAAGGATAAGAATGTGATCGATACAAACTGGGTATATAGGAATAAATTGAACGAAGATGGACAAGTTACAAGGAACAAAGATAGATTGGTATGTAAAGGATATGCACAGGTTGAACGAATCAAATTTGAAGAGACATTTGCCCCAATTGCCAGAATGGAAGCAATCTGTTTCTTTTAGCTTATGCGTGCTCCAAAAATATTAAAGTGTATCAGATGGACGTAAAATCATCTTTTCTGAATGGGGAACTTGGAGAAGAAGTCTACATTGAACAACCAGAAGGACTTCAGTTGCCGGAGAATGTAGACTATGTGTGAAAATTAAAGAAGGCCTTATATGGTCTAAAACAGGCTCCTAGAGCATGGTACTCTAGTTTGACTGGATAAATATTTACAACGGGGAGGGTTCAGAAAAGGAAGTGTAGACAACAACCTCTACATCAAGGTAAGTCAAGATAATATTTTATTAATTGAAGTTTATGTTGATGATATTTTTTTTGGTAGTGATGATGATACGTTAAGCCAGAAATTTGCAAAGCACATGCATAATGAATTTCAAATGTCATTTATTGGAGAGCTATCCTTCTTTCTGGGACTTCAGATACATCAAATAAACCAAGGATTTTTTATTTCTAAGACCATGTATATCATAGAAATGCTAAAGAGGTTTGGAATGGAATATTGCAAAGAAGTTATCACTCCCATGCAAATCAATTGCAAGTTAATAAAAGATGATCATTCAAAGTCTACAGATTAGAGGCAACACAGGTCAATGATTGGTAGCCTACTATATGTGACAACATCTAGACTAGATGTAATGTAGGAATTTGGACAGGTGGCACGATTTCAAGAAACACCCAAGGAATCACATGTATTAGAAGTGAAGAGAATTTTCAGATATCTCAAAGGAACAAAAGAGTTTGGATTATGGTATCCAAAAGAAAAGGATCTATCTCTTATTGCCTACACAGATGCAGATTGGGCAGGTTGTATTGATGACTAATGAAGAACTAGTGGAGAAGCATTCTACTTGGGTGAGTGTTTAGTATCATGGATAAGAAAGAAGCAATCATCAGTATCTCTATCTACAACCAAGGCAAAGTATATTGCAACAACAACATGTTGTACACAGGTTCTTTGGATGAAACAAACTTTGACAGATATACAGGTTGAGTATGATGAGCCCATTCCAATCTATTTTGATAATACAAGCGCCATCAATATCTCAAATAACCCGGTGATGCACTCCAAGATGAAACACATTCCAATCAAGTATCACTTTCTACGAGAACATGTTGCAGAAAAGAACATCAGAGTTGAGTATGTGGGCACAAAAGAACAAGTGGCATACATCTTTACAAAACCACTTCCACGGGAAGCCTTTGAGTATATTCGCTAGAGAATCGAAGTTATTTCTACTCCAAAATGAATTCTTTTGAATGCTTATCTTATATGTCTTATATGTACATGAGTAATCACCATAAAGAGGAAAGTTCAGTCAGGGGGAGAAACCCCGGATGGAAATATACATTTTCCATTGATGACAAAGGGGGAGAGATTCATCATATGTAGAGGACCGACGCATGATTCAAGGGGGAGAAATGGTCACAAATATGCATAGTACAAAGTCATGGTTCCATGGGGATAATGAGTGATATGACTTATTTCAAGTTAGGGTTGTTGACTAATCCCAAACTAGTCATGTGAGATTAAATAAAAGTTTGATTAAAATGCTAGTCTCTTGTTGTGAAAGTTGTTAGCTCCCAAAATGAATCAGTCACTTGGTTTCATTTTGTAGGTGATAGCATGGTGAATTGTAGGATTTTCTATTTGTGAGTTAGTCTCTGATTTCACTAAAAGGTTTAATCGGATGTACAGTAAAATACCAGCAGAGATAAAACCTTCAGATGCCTCTGCCAAAATCACATATTCCGATTCTTTTGACTCAGAGTTCTGTTTATTGTTGAGACAAAGGAGGTCACCAACACTATATATGATGCAATATGCTTCCCTTGAGGTGGAATCAAATATTTTGGCTGCTCAAAAGCTAAAGGGAAACTCTGATAGGAGAAGGCCGAGCAATGAAGCTTCCTCTTCATCAAGTGCTGACCCAATGTTAGATAAAATGGCTAAGATGTTAGAGTCTCTAACCTCTGAGATATCTAAGCTCAAAATTGAAAATAATAAGCCTGTCAAGGGAAGGGGCACTTATGATTATGCAGGCAAAAACCCAAATCAAAATCCCAACAAATTTAGAAGAAATAATTAGCCAATGCAGATTTTGCAAAGAGAAAGGAATCCTACTGAGAATCAAAGGATAAAGTCTGATATTCAGAATGTCGTGATGGACGAAGATGAAGGTGATTATCAAGAAGATGGAGAAGATAATATTCACTTTGTTGGAGAGGAGACAGGAAAATCTTATCTAACACAACGTGACTATGAAGAGGCATTGATGACTGAACAGACAGAGGAAAATTCTGCTGACGATGGCATTTTTTCAACGGAAGAGAAGAACAGATATAATCTTAGATCTAAGTCTGATACTGCCCAAAAGAATGCACCAGCCTCTCCCAAAAAGAGCACAGCCCCTGTTAAGCAAAAATATCAGACATCAGAGAATCAACAAACAAATCCTTCAAAAGCAAACGCATCAGTTCCTCCCAAGAAGACTGTTGTCCCTGTCAAACAACAAATTCAGAGAAGTCAGACCCTTGCTGACCAACAAAGCATTCAGAAATTTCCTTTAAATGAGGTAAATGTCTCTAATAAAATCTCCTATTCTTTTAATTTTGAGGCTGAAATACAGAAAATTAAAATTCCCATCCCTTTGGTTGAGTTAATGAAAAATGAAACATTCAAGAAAGATATCCTCAAAACTCTAAATCCTAAATCCATATCCCCTTCTGTTGATATTCTCAATATATATGATGAAAATCCAACCATTACTCTGGGCCAAATGATAGAAGATAGAGATGAAAGTTGTCCACCTTTTCACATCTCTCTAAACATTCATGACAAAACACTACATAACTATTTGTTGGACTTCGGTACTTCTCACAACTTAATGCCAAAGGCGGTCATGGATGAGCTTGGGCTAGAGATTACTAAGTCTTACCATGATATTTTCTCTTTTGACTCTCGGAAAGTCAAATGTCTTGGAATGATCAGGGACTTAGCTGTAACATTGACCCAAGCATCCATGAAAACTATGGTTATGGATATAGTAGTGGCAGACATCCCACCTAAATTTGGATGCTTGTTATCAAGATCATGGATGAAGAGGCTAGGTGGCACTCTTCAAATGGATCTCTCCTATGATACTATCCCTATTTTTGGAGGAGTAAATAGAAGGTTATACAGGGAATCACAACTAGCATATGTAATCAGTGACGAACAAAATCCAGCCAACCATCCTATCTATTCAGTCGACACAGGTATGGGATCTTTTATTTTACAAATTGATGATTCATTACCAGATGCATTGTTGCTTAGGAAGCCTACGGTTCAGTCTACAGAAGTAGCAGAAGATGATCTTTGGACCATGTTATTCGATGGTGCTTGTACCAAAGAATCAACAGGAGCAGGGGTGGTATTGATTTCTCCTTCAAAGAAAACTTCTCATTTGTCCTTTAAGCTTGATTTTAAAGTGACTAACAACATTGCAGAGTATGAGGCATTGCTCCTGGGATTAAATGTAGCCAAAGAGATGGAGATTAAAAGATTACATGTATTTGGAGATGCAGATTTAATAATTCAGCAGGTAAACAAGTCCTTTCAAGCAAAACATGTCAGGCTGAAAGCCTATAGAGATGAAGTTTTGAGAGCAATCCATACTTTTACAGATTTCAAGATTTCATTCATACCTAGAGCAATGAATGAATTGGTTGATTCATTAGCCATGTCAGCCTGTGCTTTTATACCTCCTCTACCTCCTAAATTAAATTATGAGATTCAAGTAAAGTATAGGCCATCCCTCCCTGACAATGTAAAATTCTGGAAGGTTTTCGAGGACGATACTGAACTCACTAGATTTATTGCAGTAATAGATGAGTTTGCAGATTTGCAAATTGATCAGGAGAATGAACATGATGGTGAAGCTGAGAAGCCAAATTTAAGAAGCAAAATTGTAGCACATGAAATAGTACAACTGTCCACCAATAGAATCCCTAAAGGTTTGGTCCCTTTAGAAAAACTTTTTGATAATAATGATGTGGCTGTCAAATTGGAAAGAGGGGAAAAAGATTAAGAAGTTTTGCAGTATAATGTAGCCAGTGAATAGGATCCTAAATATGTCAACTTAGCTTCACATTTGACTGAAAAACAAAAGGCTGATTATGGTGAATTGTTAAAGGAGTTTGCTGACATCTTTGCTTGGCAATATGATGACTTGAAGACTTTTGACACTGAGGTAATTCAGCACAAGATACCCTTGAACAAAGATACAAAACCATTTAGGCAGAAACTTAGATCTTTCAATCCTATGTTGTTGCCTACGATGGGAAGGGAAATCAAGAAGCTATTGGATGCCCGCATTATCATAACTCTCAGATACTCAGAATGGATTGCAAATCTTGTACCGGTCAGAAAAAAGAATGGAGAGATCAGACTCTATGTGGATTTCAGAAATTTGAATAAGTGCTCTAGGAAGGACAACTACCCGCTGCCCAAGATGGAACATATTTTACAGAAGGTGTTAGGATCAAAGGTGATGTCTTTTATTGATGGGTTTTCTGGATACAACCAGATTGCTGTCTATCCGGATGATAGAGAAAAGACTGCCTTTACCACTCCATGGGGTACGTTTATGTACGAAAAGATGTCTTTCAGATTGATGAATGCAAGAGCGACATTCCAAAGGGCGATGGACATTTCTTTCGTTGGGGAGAAAGATAAATTCATCTTGATATATCTTGATGACATTACTGTTTTTTCGAGGAGCCATGAACATCATTTGCAACACTTGAGAAAGACATTCCTAAAATGTCGAAGGTATGGCATTTCTCTTAATCCTAAAAAATCTAATTTTGCACTCAAGGAAGGGAAATTACTTGGACATATTGTTTCAGCTAATGGGGTGAGGATCGACCCAAAAAGAGTAGAAGCTATTAAAAGTTTATCTCTTTCTAGATCAAAGAAGGACATTCAGTCTTTCCTTGGAACTATAAAATTTATCAGGAGGTTTATAGAAAACTTTGCAGAACTCACAAAGCATATCACTTCTATGTTAAGAAAGAACTCTGAAGTAAAATGGACTGAAGAAGCCAAACACTCATTCAATGCTATCAAAGAATCCATTACGACATCCCCTGTTTTAATCAACCCTGACTTTGACAAGGAGTTTTATATCTTTTCATTTGCTTCAAAAGACACAATTGCAGCAGTACTATTGCAGAGAAATGTCAATGATCAGGAGAATCCAGTTGCCTTCTTCAGTAAAGTCTTGAGGGATGTTGAGGTGAAGTATGAATTATTGGAGAAACACGCATATGTGCTCATCAAGTCATTAAAATCCTTAAGAGTTTACATCCTTCAAGCCAAGGTAATAGCTTATGTACCTTCCAGTTCAGTTAAATATGTGCTTATACAACCCGACATAGATGGAAAAAGGAGTAAGTGGATAGAAAAATTAATTGAATTTGATGTTGAGATCAAACCAGCAAAACTTATGAAAGGTCAAGGCCTTGCCAAACTTCTTGCAGAGGAAAATTGTAAACTGCTTGAGATAAATTTGGTAGGTGTAAATGCAGATAATGTTCAGTCTTCAGAGGATAAAGGAAGTGAAGAAATTCAGGTCTCAGCTCACCTAGCTAATTGTAAATGGTACAACCACATAATTTATTTTTTGCAAACTTTATCAGTCCCTTCAGATTTGAGAAGAACACAAGGGAGGGCTTTAAAGCTCAAAGCCATGAATTTTTGCATCAATGGAAACTTATTGTTCTGGAAAAATCCAATAGGGTTATTATTGAGGTGCATAAACCAAGAGGAAGCAACTAGGATCATGACTGAATTCCATAATAGTGAATGCAAAGGACATCACTATTGGAAGATTACTGCACATAAAATCTTAAGAGCTAGTTATTATTGGCCATCTTTATTTTCAGATGTGTGTGAGTTTGTGAGAACATGTGACAAGTGCCAAAGGTTTGCAGGCAAACAACAACTAAAATCCCTCCCACTCAGACCTATTGTGGTCACAGGTCCCTTCCAACAATGGGGTCTGGACATCATAGGTGAGATTCACCTGCCATCTAGCAGTCAACACAGATGGATCCTTGTTGCCACCGATTATTTTACAAAATGGATTGAGGCCATTCCTACTAGGATTGCCAATCACACTGTCATCATTAATTTTTTGCAAGAAAACATATTCGCCAGATTTGGTTTCCCTAAGAGGATAGTCACTGATAACGCTGCTGCATTCAAAGATAAACACTTGGTAAAATTATGTGAAGAGCCGGGAGTTCAGCTAGTACATTCTACTTCTTATTATCCATAAGGAAATGGCTTAGCTGAGTCATCGAATAAGAGTTTAGTTAGAATTATAAAGAAGCTGATTGAACAAAATACCAGAGGCTGGGATTCCAAGATAAAATTTTCTTTGTGGGCTGACAGGGTTACAAATAAAAAGTCAATTGGCACATCTCCCTTTAAGTTTGTATATGGTACTGAAGCCATATTTCCTATTCAACTTGCACTGCCAGTTGCAAAGTTTTTACAAGAAAATGACTCTGAGACAAGTGATTTAACTCGAAGGATCCATAATCTTGTAGAGTTGTAGCAAGAGAGAGAGAAGCTTCTGGAAAGGACAAAATTACACCAAGAAAAGATGAAGGAGATTTTCGACAAGAAAGTCAAAGAAAATATTTTCAAAACAGGGGAACTGGTCTTAAAATGGGATGCAACAAGGCAAGAAAAATGAAAACACGACAAATTTGATGCTCTCTGGGCAGGTCCTTTTGTCATAACAGGAGTTCAGCAGAACAATACCTTTGTTCTCCAAAATCTTGCAGGCGAAGAAGTGGCAGGTGGCCCTTTCAATGGGCGTTTTCTAAAGACCTATTTTTCATAAAGGCTTTTATTAAAGCCCTATTTTACTTGTACATATTCTTTTCATTTTTTGTTTTTGTTCTTATTTCTTGAATAACTCCATGCCCAATGGTACTAAGAAAAACCATTTTTCAAATTTTCAAATTGTAATAAAGGCTACTGAGTCTAACAAGGTTCTTGGTGACCTCACAGGGAGGTATCCATCCCAGTTGGAGCCAAATGTTAGCTCCCAAAATGAATCAGTCACTTGGTTTCATTTTGTAGGTGATAGCATGGTCATCTGTAGGATTTTCTATTTGTTTTCAGATTCTTCTAGTGTCAAAACTTAGGTTTTAAATTCATGCCTTAGAAATAAGTTGATCCATAAAGGTTGTTTTTATAAAATTTCATGAAAATATTTTCAACAAATAACGCATGTTGCAAGGTTGATGTTAGCTGGTGAAAGCAGCGGCTTTCAACAATTAAGGAGTACTTTCCCGTGGAAAAGCTAGCTAGTGAAAGAACGAAACACGTGTTTTTCTTCCACGATTTCCGAAATTGAAAAGAAGACATGCTCGACACATGTCACATAATTATAATGAGGCACTGGTCGAAGAGAATGATGATGAGGATACCGTTATGCACATTTTAATCGGATATTATGGTGGATCATGCTGGTGATTGCATGCTTCAACAATGATAACATTGGAGATGACGAATTCACATCCATCATCACAGGTAAAGGAGCAGTACCACTCACCCGGCGACATCAAATCATCACTTCATATTTTGAACATGCATTGTTCACAGGTAATATGGTATGGTTCCATATTTGAATTGGCAACACCGAGAGTTTTCACCAGCACCAAACCTTGGCTCAAGCAGGAAATTACTGTGACATTGTCTGCCAATTGTCCGAGGTTCAAGTCACAGATGGCAAGGAAACGAAGTGTTTTATTTTTGAGGAAAGAATTGGATAGCCTGTCATTCTTACAATTGCATCCAGATGTACAAAAATGTTTCTCAGACGCAGGCTCCATGATTTATGTTGAAAGGTTACAAAATGGTTTCCACCAAATAAGAGCTGAAGTATTTGCTAAATCATATGATGGAAACAGAGCTAGTGTGGGTTCTGTAGAAATGATAGTCGATGAAGCCGCCATTGCCACAACAACCAGCTTACCCAGATCAGGCCAGAGTTGGTTTAAGACAACAGCAACCAAGAATTTGAATTTCGGGGTATACCTTAAGGAAAAATTCAGAGATATCACCTGGAAGAAAATCATGCCAGTTTCTCATCTGGAAGATGAATGGCAGGACCTGTTTAAAGGCATTCAACTCTATATCATCTTAAAAGGCAGGTATGACAAGATAATGTTATATCATTTCAAACTTTTGGATCATTTCACAGGCAAGACCTTCCTGGATTTACCTTTTTTCCTCCACAAAATCCTAACCAAAGTATGTAAAAAGATTAGAGCTGAACCTCTAAGAATAAAAAACACCCTTTGTCATTTTGGCTTGATCAAATTGATAATTCTAGAAGAACTCATACAAAGAGGAAGGACTTGGCAACATTTTCTTTTTTGGGAAGGCTTTGAGACTCAAAATCAACCCATGAATGAGCACAAGAAAAATGGAAAAAAGCAGTTAACCCCTCATAGTAGCTCAAGGAGGAGAAGAGCTCTTCCAGGACCACCAGAGGACAGGATTTCCAGCATAAAGTCTAAAAGATCAAAGAGAAAATTAGATTTTGAAACCAATTCAGAGAAGCCTATAGTAAAAAAGACAAACATTCTCAATTTACCATACAGAGACTCAGAAACAAAGCCAGAGCAAGAAGATGAAAGTCCAGCCATTAAAATCCCTGAACACTCCATGGAAATTGCACAAGATTGTGAGACTTTTACTCCCATTGATGAAGGTGAAACATCAAAGAGCAAAAATTCCAATAAATCACAAAAAGTTAAGCAACTGAAAGAGGTGATTGCACAACATGAGGTTTTGGAAAGAGTAATCAAGGCAAGATACAAATCCCTATCTGACAATTTTGCAGAGACAAACACAAGATTTGAGAAGTTGGCTCGTGAGAGTGTCAAAGACAAAAAGACAAAGAAGAAAATCACCAAGGACTATAACAGTTTGTGGTGGTTAGCAAAACGCCTTAAGAGGAAAATTAAGAAATTGAAGAAGAAGAGTAAGTCACATCCAAATCTACAGGTACTGGCCTAGGTTGCTGTGAATATGCAAGGAGATAAATCAAAGGCACACTAATTTTTTGGTAAAACAACAATTTTGGAGGTGAAAGGTTCCTTTTTGGCCAAGATAGAACTTTCACCAGTGCAAAGGGTAAATTTACAACCAGTTAGTTGGTGAAAAGCAAAACTTTCACCAGCTAACCAACAGATCATAAGGTGAATTAGCTGGTGAAAGTACAGAAAGAAATTTTTTGAAATCTAAGCTGGAGCGAGGCAATTTTGAAGTATTTAAAAAGGTTTTGAGAGCATCGAAGGATTAACCACCTAATCAAGAAACACTTAGCATTAGAGATTTGTGGAGATTTTGAGACCAAATGCTAAATTGGTCGACTAAAGTTTCGGTTATGGTTATTAAAAGAGTACAGCTACAGGAGACAGGTGCCTTTACCCTTCCACGACACAAGAGAATCAAAGGTGATGAAGTATAGATGTGAAGATCAACATAGAAGACAGTTCGAGTTCTAGGGACTAGTCTTTGCTTATCAATTGCGCTTAATTAGTTTTATTTTCTATATTTAGATGCAGATCCAAGTTTTCAGGATCTAAAAAACCGATTGTAAAAGGCTATAAATGCCTATCATCTAAGAAACAGTGGTTCAATCTAGGAGACATTTTCTATCTATTGTACTTGACTTCTTATTCTGATAATAGAATCACAGTCCTCTTTTGTTTTCAATATCAGATTCTTTCATATATTTCATGACTCTGCACTTTATTCTAGTTTAGTTTAGCCTTTATGAACCGTCATCTTCTTATTAAGCTCATAAACTTGGATTAAATAATTTCTTACTGTCTTGTATGACCCTACACATGGTTGTATTTGGTTATCTGGATTAGTATTCTTCATCCCCTTTTTTCAACTATGTTGTCTGATTATTGTTCTCTAAAAGCATTGTCTTATTCAGTTACATGATAGGTGGTTACTTTCATCAACTTTTGAGTTATCCTATTGTACCAAATATACCTAAAAACATTTTGACTTGAATTTAGCAAGCACCTTTGGTCTACAAACACAAAGGGTTTCTTGGAGTGATAACAAATTGGTGTCGTTGCCGGGAAACGAAATTTAAGCTCTGCTTTCCTGGGATATGACACAGAGCTGATCTTTGATGATAGACAAAGATTAGAAATTTTATTGGTTGTAACTATCTATCTGGCGACTCCACAAGTTCATCCTGGCTCCTAAGAGGATTAGTACTAAGGCGAATCCACAAGAATCACCTGTCACACCAGTGCCCAATCCAGAACTAATTCTCAGAAGAGGAAAAACATTTCAGGGTCAAGCTTCAAAATCAGACACAGAAGGTAATCCTCTCTTTAGTTCTGGAAAATCTACTACAGAATAATTTGAATTGTTTTCCAAGACTGCTGATGAAAAAGCAACTGTAACTACTGTAGAAGAGTCAAGTCTTTCTTATCAACAAGAAAATATTAGTGATGATGAATTGATATATTTAAAATTGGTTGAAAAAGCATCTAAAACCTTAGAAAGAAATCATAGTTCTTCCTCTCTTGAGTATTTTCATTCACAGCAGAAAGAAGATCATTTAAACATTTACACTAGCCTCCTTATTGTAGAACATCTTCTTGAAGAGTTGTCTGCTAAAGGTGAAGAAAAATTAGCTAAACAGCTTGCAAACTTTTACAGAGACTCATATCAGACCTCTTTCCCATTAGAGTATTCACCTCCTTTACATTCCCCCAGTGTTGAGGAATCAAATAAAAAACTATCACCTCTCTCACCCCTGATCATCATGGCTGCACCACCTCCTTTGACCAAGATGCAACAAATCCTAGCTGCTAGATATGCACCACTTATATTGCCAAACCCAATATCAACTATGTCGATAGGAGACTATCAGAAGTATATGCCCAAATTCACAGGTGAGGGCGATGTGACTACTGAAGAACATATTGAGGCCTTCTACAATTATGCTGAAAACCTTAATATTGAAGAGGAAGATGTTTGGACCCACGTTTTTGTCCAAAGATTAGATGGCCATGCTAGGAAATGGTTCAAAGAACTCCCTGTTGGTTCAATAGCTGGCATCGAGAAATTAGATGACACCTTCTTGAAACATTGGGGTGATAGAAGAGATTTTCTATACTATATCACTGAATTTGGAAATCTAAGGAAACAAAGTGGTGATTCAGTCTCTGATTTCACTAAAAGGTTTAAATGGATGTACAGTAAAATACTAGCAGAGATAAAACCTTCAGATGCCTCTGCCAAAATCACATATTCCAATTCTTTTGACTCAGAGTTTTGTTTATTGTTGAGAGAAAGGAGGTCACCAACACTATCTCTGATGCAAGATGTTTCCCTTGAGGTGGAATCCAATATTTTGGTTTCTCAAAAGCTAAAGGGAAACTCTGATAGGAGAAGGCCAAGAAATGAAGCTTCTTCTTCATCTAGTGCTGACCCAAAGTTAGATAAAATGGCTAAGATGTTAGAGTCTCTAACCTATGAGATATCTAAGCTCAAAATTGAAAATAAGCAACCTGTCAAGGGAAGGGGCACTTATGATTATGCAGGCAAAAACCCAAATCAAAATCCCAACAACTTCAGAAGAAATAATCAACCAATGCAGATTTTGCAGAGAGAAAGGAATCCTACTGAGGATCAGAGGATAAAGGCTCCTCTTCAGAATGTCATGATGGACGAAGATGAAGGTTATTATCAAGAAGATGGATAAGATAATATTCATTGTGTTGGAGAGGAGAAAGGAAAATCTTATCTAACACAACATGACTATGACGAGGCATTGATGATTGAATAGACAGAGGAAAATTCTGTTGATGATGGCATTTTTTCAATGGAAGAGAAGAATAGATATAATCTCATATCTAAGTATGATACTGCCCAACAGAATGCACCAGTCTCTCCCAAAAAGAGCACAGCCACTGTTAAGCAAAAAGATCAGACATCAAAGAATCAACAAACAGATCCTTCAAAAGCAAATGCATCAGTTCCTCCCAAGAAGACTGTTGTCCCTGTCAAACAACAAATTCAGAGAAGTCAGACCCCTGCTGACCAGCAAATCATTCAGAAAGCTCCCTTAAATGAGGTAAAGGTCTCTAATAAAATCTCCTATTCTTTTAATTTTGAGGCTGAAATACAGAAAATTAAAATTCCCATCCCTTTGGTTGAGTTAATGAAAAATGAAACATTCAAGAAAGATATCCTCAAAACTCTGGATCCTAAATCCATATCCCCTTTTGCTGATATTCTCAATATATATGATGAAAATCCAACCATTACTCTAGGACAAATGATAGAAGATAGAGATGAAAGTTGTCCACCTTTTTACATCTCTCTAAACATTCATGACAAAACACTACATAATTGTTTGTTGGACTCCGGTGCTTCTCACAACTTAATGTCGAAGGCAGTCATGGACGAGCTTGGGTTAGAGATTACTAAGTCTTACCAAAATATTTTCTCTTTTGACTCTCAGAAAGTCAAATGTCTTGGAATGATCAAGGACTTAGCTGTAACATTGACCCAAGCATCCATGAAAAGTATGGTTATCGATATAGAAGTGGCAGACATCCCACCTAAATTTGGATGCTTGTTATCAAGATCATGGATGAAGAGGCTAGGTGGCACTCTTCAAATGGATCTCTCCTATGCTACTATCCCTGTTTTTGGAGGAGTAAACAGAAGGTTATATAGGGAGTCACAGCTGGCATATGTAATCAGTGACGAACAAAATCCATCCAACCATCCTATCTATTCAATCGACACGGGTATGGGATATTTCATTTTACAAATTGATGATTCATTTCCAGATGCATTGCTGCTTAGGAAGCCCGCAGTTCAGTCCACAGAAGTAGCAGAAGATGATATTTGGACCATGTTCTTCGATGGTGCTTGTACCAAAGAATCAACAGGAGCAGCGGTGGTATTTATTTCTCCTTCAAAGAAAACTTATCATTTGTCCTTTAAGCTTGATTTTAAAGTGACTAACAACATTACAGAATATGAAGCACTGCTCTTGGGACTAAATGCAGCCAAAGAGATGGATATTAAAAGATTACATGTATTTGAAGACGTAGATTTAATCATTCAGTAGGTAAACAAGTCCTTTCAAGCAAAACATGTCAGGCTGAAAGCCTATAGAGATGAAGTTTTGAGAGCAATCCATACTTTTACAGATTTCAAGATTTCATTCATACCTAGAGCAATGAATGAATTGGCTGATTCATTAGTTGTGTCAGCCTGTGCTTTTATACCTCCTCTACCTCCTAAATTAAATTATGATATTCAAGTAAAGTATAGGCCACCCCTCCCTGACAATGTAAATTTCTGGAAGGTTTTCGAGGACGATGTTGAACTCACTAGATTTCTTGCAGTAATAGATGAGTTTGCAGATTTGCAAATTGATCAGGAGAATGAACATGATGGTGAAGCCATATTTCCTGTTCAACTTGCACTGCCAGTTGCAAAGTTTTTACAAGAAATTGACTCTGAACCAAGTGATTTAACTCGAAGGATCCATAATCTTGTAGATTTGCAGCAAGACAGAGAGCAGCTTCTGGAAAAGACAAAATTACACCAAGAAAAGATGAAGGAGATTTTCGACAAGAAAGTCAAAGCAAATATTTTCAAAACAGGGGAACTGGTCTTAAAATGGGATGCAACAAGGAAAGAAAAAGGGAAACACGACAAATTTGATGCTCGTTGGGCAGGTCCTTTTTTCATAACAACAGTTCAACAGAACAATACCTTTGTTCTCCAAAATCTTGCAGGTGAAGAAGTGGCAGGTGGCCCTTTCAATGGGCTTTTTCTAAAGACCTATTTTTCATAAAGAATTTTCTTAAAGCCCTGTTTTACTTGTACATATTATTTTCATTTATTTTTTTGTTCTTATTGCTTGAATAACTCCATGCCCAATGGTACTGAGGAAAACCATTTTTCAAATTTTCAAATTGTAATAAAGGCTACTGAGTCTAACTAGGTTCTTGGTGATCTCACAGGGAGGTATCCATCCTAGTTGGAGCCAAATGTTAGCTCCCAAAATGAATCAGTCACTTGGTTTCATTTTGCAGGTGATAGCATGGTCATCTGTAGGATTTTCTATTTGTTTTCAGATTCTTCTAGTGTCAAAACTTAGGTTTTAAATTCATGCCTTAGAAATAAGTTGATCCATAAAGGTTGTTTTTATAAAATTTCATGAAAATCTTTTCAACAACTAACACATGTTGCAAGGTTGATGTTAGCTGGTGAAAGCAACAGCTTTTGACGGTTAAGGAGTACTTTCCCGCAGACAAGCTAGCTGGTGAAAGCGCAAAACACATGTTTTTCTTCCACGATTTCAGAAATTGAAAACAAGACACGCTCGACAGATGTCGCATAATTATTATGAGGCGCTGGTCAAAGCGAATGATGATGAGGATATCGTTATGCACGTTTTAATCAGATATTATGGCAGATCAGGCTGGTGATTGCATGCTTCAACAATGATAACATTGGAGATGACGAATTCACATCCATCATCACAGGTAAAGGAGCAGTACCACTCACCCGACGACATCAAATCAACACTTCATATTTTGAACACGCACTATTCACAGGTAATATGGTATGGTTCCATATTGTAATTGGCAACACTGGGAGTTTTCACTAGCACCAAACCTTGGCTCAAGAAGAAAATTACCGTGACATTGTCTGCCAATTGTCTAAGGTTCAAGTCACAGATGGCAAGGAAACAAAGTGGTTTATTGCCGAGGAAAGAATTGGATAGTCTGTCATTCTTACAGTTGCATCCAGATGTGCAAAAATGTTTCTCATATGCAGGTTGCATGAGTTATGTTGAAAGGTTACAAAATGGTTGCCACCAAATAGTAGCTGAATTATTTGCTAAATCATATGATGGAAACAGAGCTAGTGTGGGTTCTGTAGAAATGATAGTCGATGAAGCCGCCATTGCCACAACAACTAGCTTACCCAGATCAGGCTAGAGCTGGTTTAAGACAACATCAACCAAGAATTTGAATTTTAGGGTATACCTTAAGGCAGAATTCAGAGATATCACCTGGAAGAAAAGCATGCCAGTTTCTCATCTAGAAGATGAATGGCGGGACCTGTTTAAAGGCATTCAACTATATATCACCTCAGAAGGCAGGTATGACAAGTTAATGTTATATCATTTCAAACTTTTGGATCATTTCACAGGGAAGACCCTCCCAAATTTACCTTTTTTCCTCCACAAAAGCCTAACCAAAGTATGTAAAAAGATTAGAGTTGAACCTCTAAGCATAAAAAACGCCCTTTGTCATTTTGGCTTGATCAAACTGATAATTCTAGAAGAACTGAGACAAAGAGGAAGGATTTGGCAACATTTTCTTTTTTGGGAAGGCTTTGAGACTCAAACTCAACCCATGAATGAGAAAAAGAAAAATGGAAAAAAGCAGTTAACCCCTTAGAGCAGCTCAAGGAGGAGAAGAGATCTTACAGGACCACCAAAGGACATGATTTCCAACATAAAGTCTAAAAGATCAAAGAGAAAATTAGATTTTGAAACCAATTCAGAGCATCCTACAGTAAAAAAGACAAGCATTCTCAATTTACCATACACAGACTCGGAAACAGAGCCAAAGCAAGAAGATGAAACCCTAGCCATTAAAAGCCCTGAACACTCCATGGAAATTGCACAAGACTGTGAGACTTTTACTCCAATTGATGAAGGTGAAACATCAAAGAGAAAAAAGTCAAAGAAATCACAAAAAATTAAGCAACTGAAAGAGGTGATTGCACAAATGGAGGTTTTGGAAAGAGTAATCAAGGCAAGATACAAATCCCTATCTGACAATTTTGCAGAGACAAATGAATCATTTGAGAAGTTGGCTCGTGAGAGTGTCAAAGACAAAAAGAGAAAGAATAAAATCACCAAGGGATATAACAGTTTGTGGTGGTTAGCAAAACGCCTTAAGAGAAAAATTAAGAAATTGAAGCATAAGAGTAAGTCACATCTAGATCTACAGGTAATGGCCCAGGTTGTTGTGAATATGCAGGGAGATAAATCAAAGGCACACTAATTTTTTGGTAAGACAATAGTTTTGGAGGTGAAAGGTTCCTTTTTGGCCAAGACAAAACTTTCACCAGTGCAAAGGGAAAATTTACAACTAGTTAGCTGGTGAAAAGCAGAACTTTCACCAGCTAACCAGCAGATCATAAGGTGAATTAGATGGTGAAAGTACAGGAAGAATTTTTTTGAAAGCTAAGCTGGAGCGAGGTAATTTTGAAGTATTTAAAAAGGGTTTGAGAGCATCGAAGGATTAACCACCTAATCAAGAAACACTTAGCATTAGAGATTCATGGAGATTTTGAGACCAAATGCTAAATTGGTCAACTAAAGTTTCGGTTATGGTTATTAAAAGAGCACAGCTACAGGAGACAGGTGCCTTTACCCTTCCATGACACAAGAGAATCAAAGGTGATGAAGTACAGATGTCAAGATCAACATAGAAGATAGTTCGAGTTCTAGGAAATAGTCATTTCTTATCAATTGTGTTTAGTTAGTTTTATTTTCTATATTTAGATACAGATCCAAGTTTTCAAGATCTAAAAAAATGATTGTAAAAGGCTATAAATGCCTATCGTTTCTAAGAAACAGTGGTTCAATCTGGGAGACATTTTCTATCTATTGTACTTGACTTCTTATTCTGATAATAGAAACACAGTCCTCTTTTGTTTTCAATATCAGATTCTTTCATATATTTCATGACTCTACACTTTATTCTAGTTTAGTTTAGCCTTTAAGAACTGTCATCTTCTTATTAAGCTCATAAACTTGTATTAAAGAATTTCCTACTGTCTTGTATGACCCTACACATGGTTGTATTTGGTTATCTGGATTAGTATTCTTCATCCCCTTTTTTCAACTCTGTTGTCTGATTATTGTTCTCTAAAAGCACTGTCTTATTCAGTTACATGATAAGTGGTTACTTTCATCAGATTTTGAGTTATCCCATTGTCCCAAATATACCTAAAAACATTTTGACTTGTTGTTACCAAGCACCTTTTGTCTACAACCACAAAGGGTTCCTTAGAGTGATAACAAACGTTAAGGAAGATTTGAAGGTATGTGATCATATACACCAGGTCTATTACAAAGTTACAAATCATGTTTGGATGATTAAATTTATAAGGGTTTTTGGTTAACGAACATGTTGGGTACATGGTTGAGACAAGTAGTTGATGAGTTGGCACATACATAAGTTGTATAGTTGATGATGTTCATACATATTGATGAGTCATAGTTGATGAGTAGTTGAAACATGATTGGTACATAATTGGTACATGGTTCGATGCATGTGTTTATGGTATAGGTTGATTAAAGGTTGTTTGGTACAGGTTGGTGCATGGTTGATGCACTTGTTTATGGTACAGGTTGATTACAAGTTGAGGTACAGGTTGATGCATGATTGATGCATGGTTCATGTTTATTGGTACAAGTTTACAACGATATATCTCACAGTGATAGTGTGGCAGTGGTTCCATCATTCTAATTCTACCATAGGGTGGTTGGACGGGGCAAGGACAGGTGGTTGTAGCCACCTTTCGGTTGTAGTTGGAGAACATAGGGGGTTCTATCCTCCTTCTGGTTGTAGCCAGAGAATAGGGGAGTTGGAGCTTCCTTCGAGTTGTAGCCTGATAAACAAGGGGGTTGGAGCCTCCTTCCAGTTGTACCTAGAAAAAAAAGGAAGCTGGTGCTTCCAATGAATGTAATTCTTCAAGACACAAAATAGAAAGAATTCTGTGGTTTTCTCCCGCTTTGGGTTTCCACGTAAAACATTGGTGTACTTTTTATGTGTATGATTGTTTATTTGTTCATTGATTATTTACTGTGAATTTATTGGATGATAATGATACATTGATATAACACTTGGATTATATGGTTAAAAAGGATTCAATATCTCTATTACTAATTCACCCCCCCTCTCATTAATCCAACACCCTAATCTTCTAGACTCAACTCCAATGAGGATCATAATCCGCAACAGATAAAAATGGGCACATGAAGGCCACTGGTTCACAGGAGTGACAATATAGTTGTTGTTCTTGATAATATTGACTGTCTGAGCTATCACATTTAGAATTTGATATTTTAACTTCATTCAACATACACAAATTATAAATTTATGTATGTAATCCTTTATCTTTTCCAATAGAAAATTTGCTCAATTATATTAGTAAACATAATTTTTTACATCTTCTTGACCATATCTGTATTAAAAAAAAAACATATATAACTTTCAATATAGTATTTGAAAGATTCCAAAAAGTAAACTTCCTAATATATATCCTTACATTTCCATAAACCTTGAGTCGAATATGAAGTATCGCATAAAATAATATTCCAACACTTTACCATATGTTTAGAATCATTTCAAACAAAAAACTGACAGGAGACTCATAACTAGAAACCTTGTTCAAACAAGGAGAACTATGGACATAAGCTAGAATAGATTGATGTGTCCATTGGAACCTTCAATTCCATTTACCCACTTGTAAAATGTAATTCTTCCTTCAGGTTCTTGTAAATCTTGCTTGGAGAGTAGATCCACCTCCTTATTATATTCATGGTAAATGTGCTGGAAAATGATTTCATGAAAGTGGTTTATTAAAGCCTTGATTCTAGGCTTCCATGCTTCGATAGAACAAGCCCACAGTATACCTCTTTTGTTTAGCCAATCTATTAGAACTTTTGAATCTCCCAGGATCTGGAGTTTGTGAAGAGACAATTGTTTTCCAATAATAATGTTTCCCAAACTCCCAAAAGATCTGCCTTTGTATTAGTACCTTCCCCACAGTTGAATAGCCACCTATAAAATGATAGATCAGGTGTTTTGAAGACCCCTCCCTCTCCAAAATATTTCCATTTGAATGGGCAACACCATCAAAATAGACTATAGTAGTATCATAATGTTGTTTAATGAAGCAAGATCTAAAAGAGATTGGTTTTTGGGAGGTCATTGGTCTTTTTAGTGAGCAAAGTGTCTTAGTAACCACCGATAGTATTGATGGAGATTTTCCTTCCAAAATGGATGAATTCCTTTCTAACCAAATATACCAACAAATGAGTGTAGCTAAAATTAATGGGATCATCTTTTCCGTTGTCCAGTTTAAGAGATATTCTACCAGAGAATTCCCATTACATACTTTTTTTTTTTATCTTTTTACGAATTTGTATTTTATCCCAAATTTATTTTGTAAAAGAGAAATGTATGAAGAGATAAGTTGTATCTTCAGAATCCTTCTTGCATAATTGGTGTTGACCTGGACCTACCCATCCTCTTTATTGTAGATTAACCAAAGTCAAAATTTTATTCTCCATTTCCAACCATATAAATAGTTTTATTTTTAGTTGGATATCCCATTTCCAAATTCTTTGTCTGCATCCACCTAAAATTGACAAGATCCGAGTGGATAATATATAAAAATATGCATTTTTTACTGTGAGATAACAGGAGGAGTCCCCACCAATCCACATCATTTTATCTTCCTTATCCTAGATAGATGCTCCAAAACCAATAAGAGAAATACGAAAGTGATCCCATTATGCTGTCAAATCACCTGTAATGTCCAGCTCATAGCTACTGATCCAATATGTCATCTGGGAGGATTGTGCTTGTTTTCCCCAGGCCTGGGCCAGTACTAAAATCTTTTTATTTCTAATTACATAAATAAGTGTTTGGGAGATAAAGGATTTATCTCCCATCGCCAAGATTTTGTGTTTGCTAAGAAAAAAATGATGGCCCGATATTGGATTCCAACTACTCTAGTTTGTAATCAAGTGGACTTACTTTAATATATTGTTCCATATTTTAGAGGTCGCTGAATGATGAAAAGAAGTTGATCTGAACCAATGTTTTACCATTGTAAATGGGAGATATTATATTTTATTACCTTATGCCATATGCCATCCCTCATTAAAATGCTCCGGAGAGTATTGGCAACCAAGGATTTACTAAAGGATAATATATTTCAAAAACCCCAACCACCACTGTGCTTTGGTTTTGAAAGTGTCTGCCACCAACAAATATGATAACTGTGTGTCTCACTATTCCCATTCCAGAGAAAATTAAACATGATTTTCCTTAACATGTTCAATATCGAGATGGGTATGGATGCCAAGGACATCCAGTATGTTGATTGGCTTTCTAGGACTGATTTCATTAAAATATACCTTTCACCCAATGATAACCACCTATTGCACCAATGCCATATCCTTTTTTCCACCTTTTCCAGCAACCAACTCTAGTCTTCTCCTTTATGTATTCTAGTCTTTAAAAAATAACCAAGGTATTTAAAACCCAAAGTGAGATCCGAGAAGGTGAAAGAGAGTAATTGTTTGAAAGGAATTAAATATGTCTCCGATAGCACTTTAAATAGAACTGTTGATTTTTTTTCATTTAACATTAATCCAGAATCTTTACAAAACAGTTTAATGTGACTATCAATCTCTAACCACTCCTACATAGATGCATTAGTCATAATTAATACATCATCAAAAAAAAATAAGTGAAGGATTTTGATAATTCCGGAAACTTTTATGCCCGACAACTTCCCATCCCATTTTCTTTCTTTTAATAAAAGACTCAGACCCTCCATAACTAGAATAAACAACAAGGGGGAAAAAGGGAACCCTTGTCATAAAAATATTCCACTTCTAAAAAATTCAGTAGCCTCCCCATTAAGTAAAAAAATAAAAGACGTTGAATCCACACAAATCATAATGTAGTTTGTCAAAGGAATACCAAAACCCACTTGAATTAATATCATCCTTAAAAAGTCCCAATTTATACATTCGTAATATTTCTATAGATCCAACTTCAATATGAGGGACTTTAAGTTCTTGTTTTTTATGCTATGTAAGCCTTCATGTGTTGTTCCAATTGCATCATGGATCTGGCGACCTTTTAGTAAGCCCAGCTGCTCATCCGAAAGAGATTTGGAGAGAATTGGTTTAATTTGATTTGCAATAATTTTGGATATTAATTTATATACGAGATTACATAAGGAAATAGGCTTGAAGTCCCAAAAGGTAACATGATTATTTACTTTTGGAATCAAGGATAAAAATGCAGAATTAAGGCATCCTGCAATGTAACCCCTTGATCTCGATTCCTCAACCGTCAATAAAATATCCTCTCCAACTAGATCAAAGAAGTGAATAAAAAACTCAACTGTCCAACCATCGCGCCCTGGAATTTTATCCTTTTTAAACAAGGATAATACCTCTTTCAATTCAGACAAATTAAAAAGACCATGAAGTATTCTCTCTTCCTCCTCATTTACCAAGCAAGAGAAAAGGCCCACTACCCTGACTTGATCAATTAGATATGGCTAGTCCTAAGACTTAAACACATTTTTAAAATATTTCGTTGCCTCCTCTTTTAAAGCCTCTTGTCCATTGTGTAATGTTCATGTATCATCTATAATCTCCCATAAATGTTTTCTCTTTCTCATGTGATTGGCGAATTGGTGGAAAAACTTCATGTTTTGATCACCACTATGGATCCAAATATCTCTACTCCATTGTATCCATAGTTCCTCTTTTTCTTTTAGTTACTTATTCCTTTCAAGTTCAATATTTATAAGGCTACTTTCCACCTCTGGTGTCATAGTGCCTCCCGACAAGGTTTGCAATGAAACTTTTATTTTGTCCTACAACTCCTCCAGATGTTTCGGATCTTGACACTTGTTATCCTTTACACATTGTTTAGTGTGAGCTTTTAGATCTTTCAATTTCTAGATTAACCGACATTGTCCTCCTCCTTCCGATAAATACTTCTGATTGTTCCACACTTTAAAAGCAATACTATTAAAGTCATTTTCTAATAGCCATTGAGTATTAAATTTAAAGGGATGTGCCTTGTAAAGTGGGATGATCTCCAACTATAATAGAACTGGGGTGTGATTCGAGACAAATGGGTACTCCAACCAGGATCTGTAGAGGCCCACACTATTTAAAACATATTCAGATATTAAGGTCCTATCTAGTCTCTTAGCAATTGAGTCGGGTCCAATTCGCCCATTTATCCAAGTAGGTACAATCTTATCAGGCTAGACATCAATGAGTCTGTGAGCTTGGAAGAAAGCCCTAAATAAGCCTTCCAAGGGCCCTAAGTTTTTCGACCCTCCCCAGACTGCTTCATTCGAGACAATTAAATTCATATCCCCTGCAACTACTAGATTTTTAATTGAGAGAAAACCACAATCTACCAAAATATTCCAAAATATTTTAAGCTCCGAGCACGGACCATGGATATTAAGTAAATTAATCTCTCTTTTACTTGCAATAACACAAACTGTTAACAAAATGCCACCAAAAGAGAGGTAAGGTACCAAATTATAAATGTTTGTGTCCCATGTAACCAACTGATCCAGATTATTTTTGGCACGGAATGAGATCGTAGATATAATAAAGAGATGCACAGGGATATCACAGATATTCAATAATATAACATAAATGTATCAGAGATGCAACCATAAAAACAGAGATACAGTAATACATGATTTCTATTAATGAAATAAATGTACAGAGACTATAAAAATACAGAGTGAAAGACTCGCTAGAATGGTGGCAGCTTATCTCTGAGAAGAGATGTGACGGCTAC
>SNQJ01S0066824.1:35139-52169 GCA_010110895.2 Picea sitchensis | reverse complement strand
TCATTCTAGGAATGGAGATTAAAAGAGATCGTGCAAACATGAAACTCTGGTTGAATCAGAGAAAATATGTTGAGACGATATTGCAGAGGTTTAATATGCATGGAAGTAAACTGACCAAGGTTCCTATTCATATAGGTGTAAAGTTATTTGCATATCAGTGTCCCAAGACAAAGGAATAAGAAGAGGACATGTCCCATGTTCCGTATGCTAGTGCAGTTGGCAATTTGATGTATGCAATGGTCTATATTAGACCGAACATTTCACATGCAGTGAGATTTTTGAACAGGTATGTGTCAAAACCAGAGAAGGATCATTGGACATCAGTAAAGAGAGTATTCATGTATTTGTGTGGCACTACCAGTTATGGATTGTGCTCCCAAGGAAGACCAGGATTGGACAGAGTGGTGGACATACATGGGTTTGTTGATGCATACTAGGCTAGAGATCTGGATCGCACAAGATCTGCAAGTGGGTATGTGTTTAACCTATTTGGAGGAGAAATCAGTTGGATGAGCAAAATACAGGCTGTAGTGGCACGCTCAACTACGGAAGCTGAATACATGGCAGCCACTCATGCAAGCAAGGAAGCAATATGGTTACAAAGATTGTGTTTAGGTATTGGGTTGCTACAACAAGCAATGAAATTTGATTGTGAAAATCAGAGTGCAATCTTCCTTGAAAATAACCCTGCTTTTCATTCGAAGACAAAGAATATTGAAAATATTCCGACAAATTCTGAAAATATTGAAGTTCAATATCACTTTGTGAGAGACATGGTTGAAGAAAAGAAGGTGTTGTTGGAAAATGTTGACACTTTGAAGAATGTTGCAGTTTCATTGACAAAGTCTGTGAGGATAGAGAAGTTCTCCTAGTGTAGAGGAACAATGAGAATTGCTTCCCTTGATTGTTGACTATTTAATCTTGTGAACCCCTGTATGAAAATAAAAAAACAAGTGGGATAATGTTGGGTATGTGTTATATTCTTTGCATGTGTGTGTGTGGGCGCGTCATATTCAAAAACTGCGTCTGATGATCCCAAATTTCTTCTCCCTTTGTGTCATGTGCATTGGGCGCTTTCCTGGGGGGTCCCAAGGGGGGGGCGGGTTTGCTCCCTCTGGTTACGCGCAGCGCCCCAATTTTTTTTTTTGGGTGTTTTTTTCTATTTTTAGTGGTTTCCTCAATTAATCCTCAATTAAGGGATTAGGGTTTTGGTAGCTACGAAATACCTAAATTATTGTATATATTGTATGGTGAATGGTGAAATTAATACAATGAAGAGTTGGAAGGTGAGGCACCAAGGAAGGTTGGTTTCTCCCGATTAAGGGATTCCAACGTAAATCTCTGTGTACTATGTGTATGAGCCATTGATTAATTTATGTTTTGCTTAAGAATCTGCATGCATTGCTTTACTTCACAGGTTTAAAAATTACATGTAGGATGGTCACGATGAATTTTCTTGCGAGTAAGAGTCATAGAAGGTGAAGAAGTAATAGAAATATCAAGAAGAGTTGTACACCTTAAGGATTGGAGGTCGAGGTAGATAGAGAAAATTAGGGTAGAGAGGTTCATGAGAGTGGTGGTATCTTGTCATGTTGAGAGAGCCTAAGGTTGAGTGGAGAGGTAGTTCCTGGGAGGCCAGAAGAAATGAATGTTGAATTGAAATCCTATTAGGGGAAATTTTAGGTAAAAAATGGACCTAAAATAAAAATGTACTGTCAATGCCAATTTTAAAAGAACCAATAGGATTCAAGATGATGATGTCAACCATAAGGGTAAATAGTTTTGGAAGTAAAAAAATAAAACTATTTTTTTTTCTCTCATATTTTTGACTTATTTCCTTATAGGTTTACTCAAATCTGAAGTGTAGGGACTTGTTGGATGGAGAATTATGTTATGCATCCAATGGATGCCCACTCTAGATACTTTTGATAAAAACACAGTGAAATATACTAGAAATATAGGAAAAATTGTGTTTTTTTCCCAAGAGCATAGGCCTATTTTTCCAGGATACTATACTTCAACCTTGCATCTATGAGGGCCTTTTCTAGGATAGTGTACTTAACCTTTCATCATTGATGTCCTTGCTGAAAAAGACAATAAGTTTCTTATGATATTCAAAGTTAGAAACAAGTGTTTGGAATGATATGTTGAGTTTCTTATGATCCTCAAAGTCAGAAGCAAGTGTTGGAATGATATGCTATGGAAGGCTTGCTGAGGATATTTTGCACCCAATAGGTATAAGGAGTCTACCCAATCACAGTCCATTATGATCGTGTTGAGAAAGCCCATGACACTTGTTGAATCACATAATAGCAATTTTGGCCTTATATCCCAAAGGAACGGACAAGACCATATATGAGGTGAACTAGAGATATTCCTACTTATAGTTGCACAAGACCATATATGACTACCCATTCGTCTCCCCCACCACTAGGGAGCCTCCATCTTCCTTTTCTTCTAGCACACCAACATGTTGCACTCTATATTTTGTTCCTCATTGTGCATAAAAAATATATGCTCTTTCTTCTGACCCTATCCATGCAATACCATTTTGTATTCCATCTTCCTCTCCTAACAACACATGACTTCTCTGTGTGCCAACTTCTTCTCTTATCAACGCACCACTTCTCAATGCATCAACTTCTCTTATTATCAATGCACCACTTCTCTGCGCTTCATCTTCCTTCAAGGTTTCAACACTCCACAGTATCCAAGGGGGGAGAAATTAGTCACCCATTACCTTACTATTATCACTAATGGTCTCCCCACTGGACACTCCATCATTTATGCCATGCCTCTTCGCGGGCCTATCTTCATTTGTGCTCCACTATGGAACAACATACTCCTCCGCACTACCACCTAGTGCGGTCCTTTTTCTCTTCATCTTAGACTTGACTCCTCATCATGCACCCATAACTAACCCTTTTCTATGTGCATAAACCCCTTCTCCATTCTCATTCTCATTGAAATAATTAGTGTATTTTGTCGAAAATTCAATCATGTAGCCTTGTTTTATCTGATCAAACCAAAATACAATAGCACGAGTTCATTTTTTGTCCAACGCTTTCAATCTTTCATGATTGGATTGATCCCAGACAGCTGGCTCCAAAGGCCACACAATAGAATTGGTAGCATCTTGTCTTTTCAGCCACTCATGCAACAGAAGAGGGAATTCATAAATGAACAACTCATGCATATCGATGTAAATATACCTATATTTCTAGTGTTGTATATTGACTCTTAGTCCTAGGGTTTCCCACAGGGAAAAATCATGTTATTTAGGAGACAACCAATCTTGAATTTCCTCAGATGTATGCCACCTCACCTAGTGACTTCATTATTCCCAACAATACTTTTAGGTCCCAACAATGAAACCATTTGTTGGCATTTTGTTCCACACCTACGCACATCTATCCTTATGATAGGGATTTTAGACCTAGGCTCCATCCACATTTGACAAAAAAAAAATCCAGAGCATCGACATATGAAGCGGGCCAAGGCCAAGTAATGTCTCACCCGAGATGCAGAGAGGATCATAGAAACCATAAGGTCTTGTGACAAGGATAAAGGATGAAAATACAAAACCCATCAAGGTTGGCATTCATGCAACTCATAACTGATAAATTACGAGGACTAAGAAGTAAAACAATACACACACATATGCAATCCATACATGATAGAAACATAATAGATAATAATTGTCACATATTTATTACGAGAGCCATTGCATCACAACATAGGTATACATTGTGTAGAATAGATATACATGACAACCATATAACTTTATATATTCTCTATATAAATCTTCATAATTACAACACACTGCATAATGAGCCTTTGCTCAAAACTCAAACATACAACATAATTTTTTTTTATTCAAAATAAATACAATATTACAATAGGCTCAGAGCGAGCTCAATACTAAGGACTCAATGAATCACTTCTAAGACATCTAGCTATCCCTATTTATGATAACATTCCTTCATTTTATAGCTTTCTCTACTTGGGAGCTCTTGTCTCTTTCTATTCTACTCTGCGCTCGACTGACAAAACTACCTTGCATGCTTCTGGCCCCTGCCTATAGTCCATGTTTCCTTCAAGAATATATAAAATAATAACCACCCTTCTAGCTCAGATTTTGTTAGCTCCATGATCCCTTGTGTTGTTGGTAGTAATCATTCAAGAGGATTTCTTGATAATTTTGGCATGTGTCTTCCTGATTTCTGGTGCGCATAAAAAATGGGACCGATGCATGTTCAATAATATTGTAGGCCCGTTGTGCACTGTAAAAATTTGGTCCGACGTGAAATCCTTGTCATTCTTCATGCACTTCCTTAGGAATGCACAAAACTTTATAATGAGCACGCATAACTTCTGTTGGAATACTGACAGGGGGGGAGAATTAGTATGAGCACTTTTACCACTTCTAACCACAATATATAAATTTCAACTTTATCACTAGTATATCATCAATATATTATTAGTATATCATGAGCATATAAACATAAGCAACATCACATCAAAAACATCACATCAAGTACACAATACACCAGAATTTACATGGAAACCCAAATGACAAAAAATCACAGAATTCTTTCTTATATATATAAAGAATACATTCATAGGAAGAACCAACTTCCAAATTCTCTAGCACCTACTGGAAGGAGGAAAAAACCCCATGATTTACAGGCACCAACCTGAAGGAAGCTACAACTACTTGAATTATTTGGCTCCAACCAGAAGGCAGATACAAGCCCCTGATTCTCAGGCTCCAACCTGAAGGAAGCTCCAACTCTCTATGTTCTTCGGCACAAAATGGAAGGAGGATACAACCCACTTTTCTTTCTCCATCCTGCCACCCTGAAATATAAGTGTATACCAACTATCACTGCCACAATCACTGCTACTATCACTGCCACTGTCACTGTCACTATCAATGCCATTGTCATTGTCACTGCCACTATCACATCGACCTGTAACCTATCAACCTGTCACTATATACAACTTGTCATTGTCAATCTGTCACATCAACGTATCACTGACCAATCTATCACTGGTCAACCTGTCCAACCTTTCATTGTCACCGATACTCAACTAGATCCTCTCACATGGATCATATACCAAGGACACCTCTCCATTTAGATGTCCAACATCACCAACACATGCCTCTACCAAGAATGTACCAACATCACCAACATACCATCACAAGATATGTGTCTCAACGATGTACCAAAGAATCTACCAAACCATCAAACTATACCATACCAAGCATAAACCATGTACCACAACATGTACCATAACAACTGCATTAACCATGAACCAACACCTGTACCAAACCATGCATCAACTATGCACAAGAACTATACCAAACCTTGCATCAACCATGTATCACAACCTGTACCACATCAAGTGCATCAACCATGCACCAACACCTATACTAAACCATGCATCAACCATGCACAACAACTGTAACAAACTTTTCATCAACTATGTATCACAACCTACATGACAACAAGTGCATCAACCATGCACCAACACCTATACCATGTACCTCAACCATCAACCATGTACATCAACTCCATACCAAGTACCAATCCTGTACCATACCATGTACCAACAATGTATCTCAACCATATACCTTATCACTCAATCATTCCATACACCATATACCATAGGATATATCAAGAAAGCACTATCAATGGTGTACCTCATCCAAGTACCAACATAACCAAGAGATGCATCTTATACATATGCTGCCATATACAAAGTGTATTCCTAAAAAATGTGTCGATATCAATGACAAGCATACACCATGTGCCAATTATTCAAGAGTATACCAAGGATAAGCCTCAAACATGTACCGTCGCATCATCACCATGTAACAAAACCGGATACCAAGATACAAACACAACCAAGATGTACTACTAATCAATGTACCCTACCAATATCACCAAGATGTACCATGCATCAATAAGACATGCCTCTCAATAATGTACAATACCATCACCAAGCATAAGATATAATCACATAAGCATACCTATAACTTGTAGTTGACTTGCTATACTATAATATTGACCTATAACACTCTCACAACGTTCAACAACCTAGTACCATCATTTCCCCCAAATTTTCCTTAGCCTCGCAGGACTAAGACTCCTTGTCATGCGGGGTCTCACATGACGTTCCCTATGCAACCTGCAAGGGTGCCTCACATGAAACCCTCAAGCTGACCCACGAGGGACTACATAATTAGGGTTATAGAGAAACCCTAGCACTCTGCATCTCTGAAATGTTTTCTCTTTCCTCGCACTTTCTCCGTTGTCCCAAACTTGTCATCAGATTAACCAATAGACCAAGATATTATACCATAACATTCTCACAAGATAGATATTCAGTGTAAGTGTGTGTGTTTATGAGAGACTCATTGGACCTTGAGGTGTTTATATACCTTTTCATAGTAACCTCTTTCCTTTATCTTAGGGCTTATAGTACTTTCTTGTCACAACCACTTGAGTCTTTCAATAATGACTTGTAACCAATTTTGGGGCTTCTTGACCATTCTTTGGCACTTCCAAATTCACAAGGACATGAATCCTCAACCATGAGGAACTACGTGGCATACCACCTATCACCAGAAATAGCATGATGAGTAATATCCATATATGAGTGTCTTACCTACATTTACACTTTCCTTCTTGTCCATATTCCTCAACCCATTTTGGGTCCCATAACCACACCTATGGGGTTTCATGTAGACTTCATCAAATGCACCCAGTACATATAATGACATCAACCACTCCATCAATGAAAACTATCTCACCATAAATATCAACCATATCTCTAGGGATTCTAAACGTCTCTAAGGGTTGACATCAATATCCAAGGGTTGACATCAATGACAACCACCTATCCAAACCAACTGTCCAACAATATCCCCCTTTGGCATTGATGGAAATACCAACATTGATGGAAACACTAATGGAAACATTGATGCTCCAACATTTATGCGCCCCCTGTGACCATTGCTCCTCATCAATGTTTCTCACTCTCCCCCTTTGAAATCAATGGAAAATGATATCTCTCATTGGGGTTTATCCCCCTGTATTCATGCAACTATTATTTCTCTTTGTTTCCATGCCTTCACATGTTTCACTCCTCATGTTCCTCTTCTCTTATGACTTCCCCTAAAAGTATACCTTCTACAAATAATCTTTCTCTTTCTCTCTCTTTGACATCATGGGAAAAAGGATAACTCCCCATGTCTATATTCTACTGATATTCCTTTATGGATCTCTTGACGATTTCTCTTAGAATTCTATGCAATATGTAGTGTAGATGATTGTAGGGATACATGTATATGTTTCCTTTCCTCTATTCTAGTGTAGCTTATTTTCCATTGGTGCTTCCTCTTGTAATTCTTTGACATATATAAAAAACATTCAAAATTTATTGACTTCAAAACTTCATGGCTTGATATGTTCACTATTTATATTTCAATGACCATACTTTTCATTAATTTCCCTCCGACGACGTAGATTTTTCTGAAGGTTTATCTTTCCTTGTTCTGATGTTCCTTTCACTGTTTGTCTTCTTGTGATCAACTGATTCCAACTGATTCCATTGATTCCAATTGTAAATACACTACTATGCATTTTATCTGACCCATGATTTTTGTACCTGCTAAGCATATCATGAATCCATCCCTTTCCATATGTCACAAACTGTTCATAAATGTGCTACTCAACTATCCACAGTGTTGACCCATCTATTACCATGCTATCATGAAGGCTTCACGACTGCAACTGATCATCACATATTCTTGTTTCTTCCTACTGAATCAAATGTGTCCAATTGTATTCTCTATATACAAATCAATCTTTGCATGTTTGGAACAACATGTATTGAAGATATCCCTACCTGAATACATACATGGGATACACTCATAAAAAATTTCATGTGTAATTTCCAACTGATACTTGTGTGGGAACACTACTTCTCAATTGATCAAACTGTCATTATGTAATTTTGCTATCTGACTACTCTGAATCTATCGTTGCAAATACTTCAACCTTATTGAAGGATGGTTCTCTGATTTGTAGTATCTACTGCACTGATTCTCCCTATTCAACATTCATATTCAGTGGGAGTCTCCAAGTCGGGTGGCTGAAAAAAATACCCTCTCTGATGTAGAGTAATATTCTTCTTCGTCTATGGACTCATCATCTTTCCTAACTCTAACTTATTCCTTTATGCATGTGGATTAATATCACACTACAATTACTGAAAGTACAATCTGTTGAGCCTATTCCTTATTCACTTGCTCTTTTTTTCTTTCTCGTACTACTGCAAATCCTGCGATCTTTGGGACCTGGTCTTCATTCACATGTTCTTATTGTTTTTCATTTCTTCTCCAAACCTTCCTGTATTTGACATCTTCCTTTTTCCTTGTATATTTTTCTTCATCTTGTACTATTTCCACTCTTGAGAGTATGACTTATGGGTGTCCTTCATTCATCTTCTCTTCATTTACTTGTTCTTGTTTTCTTTTCCAACTTTCTTATATTTGATATCAATGTTCTTTTTCATAGAAGTATACATCATGCTTCTACAATCACGAGCTATGTGACCATAATTGTGGCATTTGTAACACTTAATGTTGTGAGGAGCCACATATGTATTTCTTTTCTGAACATTTCTTCCATATGCTCTGCAATCTACAACCTTATGTCCAAAGTTAGTACAAATAAAACAATGACCATAAAATAAATTTTCATACATGGGAGTGAATGATCTTCTTTCTGGTGTAGTCCTTAGGAATTACTACCTTGGATGACCATCATCATCATTGAAGCTTCTTTGTGTCTTGAATGTGGAGGGTCGTATTGAAGATGTATCACTATCATTTTTCTTTGATTTTGGCTGACCATGACTCCTTCCTTTGAGTACTTCTACATAACTCTTACTCTTTTCTTCATTCTTCTTCTCTGGAAACTTGGAGGGCTTCTCTTCAAAATTCTCTACTGATGATGTGGATGTGGAGGGATTCTCTTCCATTTCTTCCTTTCTTAGTGTTGCTATTTCGGCTTCCAAACATTTTTTTTCTTCCATTTGACTTTTGTATGTTTCTTCAATATTTTTGGATTCTTCTAGTTGAGATTTCAGTTTGACAATGACCTATTGGGATTCTTTGGAACTTTCTTGAGAATTTTTCTTGACTAGTTGTTCCTCAAGTGAACGATTATGCTTCATTTCTCTTGTCAATTAATCTAAAACACTAATTAATAATGATTCAAGGTCTAATATGCCTTCTTCACAATATTCTTCTTCTTAATATGTCTGACACGATGAACATATTTCTTCTTGTTCTATATTTGTGCTTTATTTAACATTATCTATCTTTGTGATGGGGGATTCCTCAGAGTAGATATTATGTAGTGATGCAAGAGCATCACTCCATGTCATCAAGCACCAACTAGCCAACACATCAAGCACATATTCAATGGAAGGAGAGAGGCGCAACCCTCTCGTTTTCCAAATTTTGAAAAATTGTATTAAATGTTTGTAAGGCCGAAGAGCCAAAACCATGCATGTGCGTAGGCTGTGATTAGAAACTGTCTTTAATGGTTTTAAGGATGAGATCTAGATTCGATTCGGACTAGACAACCATTCAATGTAATTCATTGCAATTAATGACAGTTGGTGAGATGGAGGGTAGAGCTCGAGGAGCCCCCTTTTGTAAAAAAAAAGAGATCCTTTGTATCTGTAGGATGAGTCGGCAGAGAGGATGAGTCTGTAGAGAGGAAGAGTAGAACAGAGAATAGGTTAGAGAGAAAAGAGAGGGAGCTGAGACTTTGTTGCAGTCCGAGCTCGAACACATTGTAAAGAGGCATTTCATTTTAATACAAACAAAGCAGTTTTTCCTGCATGTTGTTGTTCATGTATTTGTGAGTTCATGAATGAATGTTTTTATGTGTTTATGATATGCTATAGGTGTATGTTTGTACACATTTTCATGTTACATACATAAGTCATTGTCTGTTGGGTTCTTTGATTCCAGGTCTGGTTCTTTGTGGCTTCATGCAAGAGGTTGCATGACAGAACACTGCGGGTTCTGTAAGCCAGTGCAAGGAGTGCACTTCTGAACTCTACGGAATTCTAGACAAAGTTTGCCAAGAGAGCGCACCAGAGGAAGTCATTGACTTAAGGAGGAGGCCTCAAGGTTTCTGAACACCTTGGAGGTAAGACTATGCAGAGGAAGGCACAGAGATAACATAATCACTGAGGGTTCTGTGGAAGCTCTGTCAGGAGGGCATTGAGAAAGTGCATAGAGTGCATAGAAGAACTCTATTCTGAGTTTGGAGGAAGGAGAAGTCTCGAGGAGGAAGACACTCACAGAGTCATTAAATACTCTATCGATTCAGTAAGGAGTGCTTGAATGGGAGGCTTCCAAGAGGGCACCAATCTCCATTTGAAGGAGAAGGAAAGGGTCAAATCCTTTAGAGGTCTGAGAAGGAAGAGCTCAGGACGGATAGCAGAGTTGTGTGTAGGGGCCCTGTAAGGAGTGACAAGGTCGAGAAACCTTTTGAGGTTTCAGAGTGAACAAATCTCAGGAGGGCATGGAGTGAGTGCAAGGAGTGCACCGAGAAGAACTCTCTTACGAGTTCTGAGATAAGAGAAGTGTCATAGGAGGAGACACTCACAGGGTTACTGAACACCCTATAGGCTCAACAAGGCATGCTTGAGAAATAAGTTGCAGAAGAAGGAACTTCCATCCCCTCAAGGAGAGAAAGGGACAGAGACACTTTTAGGTCAGAGCCACAGATAATATCAGAGAAGATAGCACAATTGTGTGCAAGGACCCTGCAAGGATTCACAGAGGCCAAGAAAACCCTTTGGAGGGTTCAGAGTTTGAGAAGCTCAGGAGGAGGAGCGCCTCTTAGAATATAGGCGGGAGCCAATATTATAGGCTTTGCAGCATAGACAAAGGCCGAGGCCTTTTGGCGCAAGAAATATTCCAAGGGAAAGGAAAAAGGAAATGTTCAAGGTAGGGCACAACTGCCGTTAGATCAGCTGGAGAAGCGAGGTCTGGACCGTTGAAGTCTATGTCTAGACGCACACATGAAAGTGCATAAGGAAGAGAAACAGATCTGGGCCATCAGATCTAGCACAAAGGATCAATAGCCATCAGATCCAGAGGAAGGTGCATGGAGTTTAACCTCTGGGAGGTTGCCCAGGAAAGGAGCCGTATGGACGGTGAGAGGCCTTCGTGAAGGAAGTGCCGAAGTTGCATAAGCCGTTGGATCTTGCAGAGTTGCAAGGTGGTTAGAGGTGGATTAACCCATCACCTTAGGATTTAGGATGAACGTGAACCGTTGATCATGTTTTACATAAGCCATTGGATCATTTCGCGAATTTGGGTATCGCGAGTGGGGAGGTATAGTTCTTTACACTTCAAATCCCCGAGTTGCGAGATTGAGATTTGACCTGAACCGTTGATCAAGGAGGAAGGAGAGCTGTGAGATTTGGCATCTCGCTACCTCATGTATCGGGGTTTCGGAGGATGAATGAGTTGCACCTTGGTCGCTAAGGTCATGAAGTGCCGAGCGCCGAGGGCTTGGGCGAACACGTGTCACATCCGTTAGGTGAGGACCGCGTGGTTGACAGGTGGCGCAAATATAGAGCACACACAAAAGGTGGAAGTAGGTGACAGGTGGCATACATGCGTCACCTTGGAAGGGGTCAACCCATCGTTGACTTATCGCATCTCGTGAATTCGCAAAGGAGGAGCACGAGGGCTCAACACTCCAACTCGAAAAGTTGCGAGTTGCGAGGGGTACTAGAGTTAGGCCCTAGCCAGTGGTTTCTTGTAGAGGCGCTAATAAGGAGGAGCCATACCCGTATCGCATCTCGGGTATTGGAGTTTGGAGAAAGAGGAGTCGAGGGTCTTCGACTCATGAAATCGTGAGTTGCAAAAAAGTGCTTGCGCTAAGGCCAGGTTGTGGTCGGATGGAGACATAAGGCTCGTACCTGGTGTTAAATTGAACAGGGCGGGTTTTCACGAAGGACCTGTGGATCGGATTCATGGGGTTCCAGTGAGGGCCCGAAAGAACTATTTCAGTTCTGTGGATTCGAAGAAGAATGATCCTGAGCGGATCTCGGCTCGAGGGCAAGGGGGGTCTGCGACAGTTGTGGTATCAGAGCCACTTTCTATCTGTAGACTGTAGGCAGAGGGAGGCAGAGTAGATAAAGAAAATACTTTGATACACACTAGTTGTGGTATCCGAGCCTAATTTTTTCTGTATATTGCAGACAGAGGGAGCCATAGGAAAAGGAAGATAGAATGTTGGAGCTCTGTGATGATTGTTGCAAGGTGTGCAACAGTCAACAGACAGTCTGGAGGATTGTAGGAAAGGTTGGAAGCACTCATGGATTGAGAGTGACAGCAACAAGTTTTCTAGGAAGGCAGACAGGAACAGGAAGATGGCTACTAAAGGCCATGGACGGGGTGGAAAGAAGAACCACCAGCAGTAGAGAAAAGATGAGATGGATAAAGAAATCAATGAGATAAGGGTGAGAATGGAAGAGCTTGCACTGCGGATGCAGCAGGATGCAAAGCCACATTGGGTATATGAATGGATCATGAAAAGGAAAGCAAAGTGGTCAGTTAAGAAATTGTTGGCCTGAAGACAACAAAGGATATTGAAGGAATGGCTAAGGTATGTGAAAAGCCTCAGGGCCACAGAGGATATGGTTCATGTCTGTGAACCAGAAGCTGGGAGAAATATCAGTGATGATGAAGAGGAGAGATCAGGTAGAGATCTCATAGAATGCCAGGTGGGCAATGAGATGAGATCACTGAAGGATCTCACAGACTACCAGGAGGGCAGAGGGGAAATCCCATATTGCTAGGTGGGAAAGGGAGAGCAATTGAGACTGTTTGAAAGTCTCATGAACTTAGAGGCGAGTTTGGATCAACGAGAAGAGATGACAGAGAAGGAAGATCGAAAGAGCATTCTGATGATTGGAGGGATAAGAGTATTCCTACCAAGCAGCTGAGTGGAGGCCGATGCACAGGATGAAGGTGCAGTAGAGGAAGAAGGACAACCAATAGAAATTGTCACGAAAGAATAATTGGGGTTGACATCAGGTGATACCCCAGCAGAAGGAGAAAAAGATGAGCATTCAGAAGAATGGCTCAAAGATTTCAGCCAGGTAGCTGAAACAAAGACACCTGCAACATTGAAGATGACAACAAAAGAGGGGCACACAGATAAGATGCTCACTCCATGGGAGATGGAGTTGGAGATGCTGGAGGATTGGTTGAACAATCCAGAGCCAGTATATGGCTTCCACAAGGAGACAGTGATGCAGATGATAGCAGAGGAGCATTCCAAGGAATCACTCAGAATTTTCAGCCAGGGAGATGAACAGATGATAACTATAGTGCCGATGCATGCAGCAGAATATGAAGGAGAAATCCATTCTGAGGAGCAGCTGGAGGAAGCTAGAATTCAACTAGCATAAGGCGAAATAGCAGAAGCAAGTTTGTCAGAGAAGGTGACTGAACAACAGGTCAGTCAAGAAGATAAGATTGCAGAGCTAAATTTTGTAGCAGAGTGGCAAGTTGAGGCCACAGAGGATGAAGATAGCATGGGAGACCTAGTTGATCTACCCATTTGCAGGGAAGAAGTGCAGTGGAGCAGGCTGCAAAAGGAGAGCCAGCCATGCGAGAAACTGGACAAGGAGATTGAGAAGATTAGAAGGATGATGTTGAGGTCAATAGTATAAACTTCCAGTGAGGAGAAGATGAGCAAAGGAGAACCTGCCATAGCAGCAGGGTAGCAACAACAACGAAGTAGTGGAATAGATGGATAGCTCCAGGGAACTGTTTGGGATATCGGTGGATTTCGATAGCCATGTTGGGAATCTCATGAGAAGGAGCTCATGATTTTTGTAGCTGAGGAGTATGATGCAAGAGAATCACTCCATGTCATCAAGCACTAGCTATCCAACACATCAAGTGCGCATTCAATGGAAGGAGAGAGGCGCAACCCTCTCATTTTTCAAATTTTGAAAAATTGTATTAAATGTTTGTAAGGCCGAAGAGCCAAAGCCATGCAAGTGCATAGGATATGATTAGAAACTGTCTTTAGTGGTTGTAAGACTAACATCTAGATCCGATTCATACTAGAGAACCATTCAATGTAATTCATCGTAATTAATGAGAGTTGGTGAGATGGAGGGAAGAGCTCGAGGAGCCCCCTTTTGTAAAAAAAAAAGAGATCCTTTGTATCTGTAGGATGAGTCGACATAAAGGATGAGTCTGTAGAGAGGAAGAGTAGAACAAAGAATAGGTTAGAGAGAAAAGAGAGGGAGCTGAGACTTTGTTGCAATCTGAGCTCGAACACATTGTAAAGAGGCATTTCATTTTAATACAAACAGAGCAGTTTTTCCTGCATGTTGTTGTTCATGTATTTGTGAGTTCATGAATGAATGTCTTTATGTGTTTATGATATGTTGTAGGTGTATGTTTGTACACATTTGCAGGTTACAAACAAAATTTGTTTTATGTTGGGTTCTTTGATTCTAGGTCTGGTTCTTTGTGGATTCATGGAAGAAGTTGCATGACATAACACTGAGGGTTCTGTAAGCCAGTGCAAGGAGTGCACTTCTGAATTCTACGGAATTCTAGAAAATGTTTTCCAAGAGAGTGCACCAGAGGAAGTCATTGAATCAAGGAGGAGGCCTCAAGGTTACTGAACACCTTGGAGGTAAGACTGTGTAGAGGAAGGCACAGAGATAATAGGATCACTGAGGGTTCTGTGGAAGCTCTGTCAGGAGGGAATTGATCAAGTGCATAGAGTGCATAGAAGAACTCTATTCTGAGTTCGGAGGAAGGAGAAGTGTCGAGGAGGAAGACACTCACAGAGTCGTTAAATACTCTGTCAGTTCAGTAAGGAGTGCTTGAACGGGAGGATGCCAAGAGGGCACCAATCTCCATTTGAAGGAGAAGGCAAGGGTCAAATCCCTTAGAGGTCCAATAAGGAAGAGCTCAGGATGGATAACACAGTTGTGTGCAGGGACCCTGTAAGGAATGCCGAGGTCGAGAAACCTTTTGAGGTTTCAGAGTGAACAAAGCTCAGGAGGGCATGGAGCAAGTGCAAGGAGTGCGCCAAGAAGAACTCTCTTTCAAGTTCTAAGATAAGAGAAGTGTCATAGGAGGAGACACTCACAGGGTTACTGAACACCCTGTAGGCTCAGCAAAGTGTGATTGAGCAAGAATTTGTAGAAGAAGGCACTTCCATCCCCTCAAGGAGAGAAAGGGATAGAGACACTTTTAGGTCAGAGCCATAGATAATCTCAGAGAAGATAGCACAATTGCATGCAAGGGCCTTGCAAGGAATCACAGAGGCCAATAAAACCCTTTGGAGGGTTCAGAGTTTGAGAATCTAAGGAGGAGGAACGCCTCTTAGAATACATGCAAGAGCCAAATTATAGGCTTCGCAGCATAGACAAAGGCTGAGGCCTTTTGGCATAAGAAATATTCCAAGGGAAAGGAAGAAGGGAATGCTCAAGGTAGGGCACAACTGTCGTTAGATCAACTGGAGAAGCGAGGTCTGGACCGTTGATGTCTACGTCTAGACGCATGCAGGAAAGCACACAAGGAAGAGAAACAGATCTAGGCCATCAGATCTAGTGCAAAGGATCGATAGCCATCAGATCCGGAGGAAGACGCACGGAGTTTAACCTCTGAGAGGTCACGCAGGAAAGGAGCCGTATGGATGGTGAGAGGCCTTCATGAAGGAAGTGTCGAAGTTGTGTAAGCCATTGGATCTTGCAGAGTTGCAAGGTGGTTAGAGGTGGATGAACCCATCACCTTAGGATCCAGGATCAACATGAACCATTGATCTTTTTTTGTGTAAGCCGTTGGATCATTTCGCAAATTCGGATATCGTGAGCCGGGAGGCGGAGTTCTTTGCGCTTCAAACCCCTGAGTCGTGATATCGCGATTCGACCTGAACCGTCAATCGAGGAGGAAGGAGAGCCGTGAGATTTGGAGATCAGGGTTTCAGAGGATGAATGAGTTGCACCTTGATCGCTAAGGTCGCGAAGTGCCGAGCGCTGAGGGCTCAGGTGAACACGTGTCACGTCTGTTAGGTGAGGACCACATGGTTAACAGGTGGCGCAAATATAGAGCACATAGAAAATGTGGAAGTAGGCGACAGGTGGCGTATACGCGTCATCTTGGAAGGGGTCAACCCATCGTTGAATTATTGCGTCTCGTGAATTCGCAAAGGAGGAGCACGAGGGATAAACACTCCAACTCGCGAAGTTGCGAGTTGCGAGGGGTGCTAGAGTTAGGCCCTAGCCATTGGTCTCTTGTAGAGGCTCTAACAAGGAGGAACCATACCTGTATCGCATCTTGGGTTTCGACGTTTGGAGAAAGAGGAGTCGAGGGTCTTCGACTCATGAAATCGCGAGTTGCAAAAAAGTGCTTGCGCTAAGGCCAAGTTGTGGTTTCATGGAGACATAAGGCTCGTGCCTGGTGTTAAATTTCACAGGGCGAGTTTTCATGAAGGACCTGTGGATCGGATTCGTGGGGTTCCAGTGAGGGCCTGAAAGAACTATTTTGGTTCTGCGGATTCGAAGAAGAACGATCCTGAGTGGATCTCAGCCTGAGGGAAAGGGGGTCTGCGTCATGTATCTTTTCCCAAAGTTCTTTAGCTGATGAAAAATTTCCAACTTTGACTTTTACCTAATCAGGTAATCCTTCCATGATGAAATCCATTATGATTTTTTTGTTCCGTTTCAATTCTTTCTTATTTGCAGTCTTTGGATTCTTTGAACTAGTGTATCCTATAACAACTGAGTACCAAACATCATACCCCCATTCTTGTAAAAATGTATTTATTCTTTTGCTCCATATCTCATACGACATACCATTATGACCATAGAACTGTGGTATTCCATTTCTATACAAGTTTTTTATCTTCATGATCTTCCTTCGAGTGGTTAAAATATTTTCTTGA
>SNQJ01S0066824.1:22587-35130 GCA_010110895.2 Picea sitchensis | reverse complement strand
CAGTATGATAAATTTTATCACTTTTAACCACAATATATAAATGTCAAATCTATCAACAATATATCAACAATATATCATTGATATATCATGAGCATACAAACATAAGCATCATCAAATAAACAACATCACATCAAGTACATAGTACACCAGAATTTATGTGGAAACCCAACCTGGAGAAAACCACATGATGATTTTTTATATATATCAAGAATAAATTCATAGGAAACACGAAATTCCAAATTCTCCAGCACCAACTGGAAGGAGGCACCAACCCCCTAATGTACATGCACCAACCTGAAGGAAGATACAACTCCTTGAATTCTTTGGCTCCAACTAGAAGGAGGCTAGAACCCCATGATTCTCAGGCTCCAACATGAAGGAAGCTCCAACTCCCTATGTTCTCTGGAACCAACCGAAAGGAGGATACAACTCCCTTTCCTTTCCTTGTCCTACATCCATGAAATATAAGTGTAGACCAACTATCACTACCACAATGACTGCCACTATCACTTTCACTTCCACTGTCATTGTCACTGCCACTGTCACATCAACCTACAAACTATAAACCTTTCACTATCATCAACCTATCACTTCCAATTTATCACATCAAGTTGTCACTGGCCAACCTGTCACTGATCAACCTATCCAACCGGTCATTGCCATCGATACTCAACCTTATCCTCTCACATGGATCATATACCAAGGACACCTCTCCACTTAGATGTCCAACATCACCAAGACATGCCTCTACCAATCATGTACCAACATCACCAACATACCATCACAAGATATGTTTCTCAACCATGTACCAAAGAATGTACCATACCATCAATCTATACCATGACAAGAATCGAGCATGTACCACAACCTGTACCAAAAAAAGTTCATCAACCATACACCAACACCTATACCAAACCGTACATCAACCATGCACAACACCTGTACCAAACCTTACAACAATTGTGTACCACAACCTGTACTACAACAAGTGCATCAACCATGCACTAACACGTGTACCAAACCATGCATCAAAAATGCACCAAAATTGTACCAAACCTTGCATCAACCATGTACCACAACAAGTGCATCAACCATGCACCAACACCTGTACCATGTAACTCAACCATCAACCATGTACATCAACTCCAGACCAAGTACCAATCTTGGTGCATACCATGTATCAACCATGTACATCAACAAATGTACCATACCATGTACCAACAATGTATCTCAACCATATACCATATCACTCAATCATGCCATACACCGTATACCATAGGATATTTCAAGCAAGTACTGTCAATGGTGTACCTCATCCAAGTACCAACATCACCAAGAGATGTGTCTTATACATGTGCTTCCATATACCAAGAATATTCCTAAACAATTTATCAATATCAATGACAACCATAAACCATGTGCCAATGCTTCAAGAGTATACCAAGAATAAGTCTCAATCATGTACTATAGAATCATCACCATGCAACCAAACTAGATACCAAGATATGAATACAATCAATATGTAATACTAATCAATCTACCATACCAATATCACCAATATGTACCATGCATCAACAAGACATGCCTCTCAATCATGTACCGTACCATCACCAATCATAATATATAATCACATAAGCATACCAGTAACCGGTAGCTGATCTGTTGTACTGTAATACTGACCTACAACACTGTTATAACATTCAACATCTTGGTACCAACATTTCCCCCAAATTTTCCTTAGTCTCACGGGATTAAGAATCCTTGTAATGTAGGGCCTCATGTGACATTCTCTAGGAAACCCGCGGGGGTGCCTTGCTTGACACCCTCAAGACGAACCATGGGGGCCTACCTAATTAGGGTTACAGATAAACCTTAGCAGTCTGCATCTCTGAATATTTCTCTCTTTCCTCGCACTTTCTCCACTGCCTCAGACTTGCCATTAGATTCACTAATAGACACCAAGATATTAGACCATAACATTCTCACAAGATAGATATGAAATGTAAGTGTGTGTGTTTATGAGAGACTCCTTGAGGTGTTTATATACTTTTTCATAGTAACCTCTTTCCTTAATCTTAGGGCTTCTAGTACTATCTTGTCACAATCACTTGACCCTTTCAATAATGACTTGTAACCAATTTTGGGGCTTCTTGAACATTCTTTGGGGCTTCCAACTTCACAAGGCCATAACTCCTCAACCGTCAGGAACCACGTGGCATACCACCTATACCCAAAAATGACATGAAGAGTACTATCCATCTTTGAGTGTCTTACCTGCATTTACACTATCCTTATTTTCCATATTCCTCAACCAAGTTTGGGTCCCATAACCACACCTCCAGGGCTTCATGTAGACTTCAACAAATGCACCCATCACATATGTTGACGTCAACCACTCCATCAATGAAAAATAACTCACCATCAATGTCAACCATATCTCTAGGGATTCCAAACTTCTCCAAGGGTTGACATCAATGACAACCACCTGTCCAACAACTTCATTTGTGTGTGCGTGCAAAATGAACCCAAAACTTTGGGTGCCAATAATTCTAGAAAAAATTATAGAGGAAGATATTTATAGAAGATAAATCTTCTATTAAGTCTTATTACATTAGACATGTTCACAATATAACATAGGCCTTATTTACTAATGTTGGCCTTTATTACATAGAAAAAATATTGTTCTACCTACTTAAAGGGTTAGGGAGGTTAGGTTCCTAACATGATCTTCCCCTTGAAAAACAACCATGTCCTCAAGGTGTGAGATGGAAAAAATATTACATAATGGTAGTCAGCTCCCATGTGGCATATTGCAATGGTGTATCCTTCCACATAACTAAAAATTCCTTGATGGTGTATTGACAGAGATGACGCTCGCAATGGTTGAGAACTACTTGATGCTGTGACCAAATGGATCCTTCTTCATCCAATTCAAGGAGACTAGTTTGAGCCTGACACTTGGTTCCAATCACTTTATTTAAGAAATAAATACAAAAAGTAGGATGGAGCTTAGATCGACTAGGGAGAGATAACTTTTAGGCCATATGATGCAGTCCCCCTCCCCTCCTGGGAGATTTTGCGACCTCCTGGTCTAGGATATTTCAATTTGTTGAGTCAGATTGACTCTTTGGGCCTTTGTTAGACCCAAACTAACTTTACACAGGTCCCATTTTTGCTTTTGGTGCAGGTCCTATGATACCTGCAACCTCTTCCTGCGTTCTTCTCAAATGTCGAGTTTCAGGTGCTAGCTCCTTTTTGATTAGTCCCTCAACTCTTTCTTCCTCCAAAATGGTTATCTTCTAGAGTGGAAGACCTGCTAACACCTGCCCCTAGAAAACAGATGGCTCGGGTTAACTTCGACTCTCTTGACTTCGGGAGTTCTTTCCCAACACTTCCTCCTTCTTCTGGAGTGACTTTCTCCAAAATGGAAGATCTTCTACCATGCATCCTCCTCAAATCAATGACTCTGGTACAATTCGGGACTTCGTCTTTACAGCCAAGACTAGATCAATGATCTTTGACCCCCCTTGCGAATCAACGGTTGAGATTTACTTCAGGGCTTCGGTGCTTTCACCCTCTGTTTCCTTCGAAGTGTTCCATACTCGGTGTTCTATATCTGACGCCACGCGTCCACCTCAAGTCAAGGACTTTTGTCTAGTTGAGGACTTCAACCTTCAGGAGTTTCAACTCCTCTATGCCTGCTTTTTCCCGAAGCGCTTTTACCTGTATTCCACAATTTGTTGACACGTACCTCCCACCGATCAACGTTCTCAATTTCGTTCGGCTCTTCGGGCTTTGTGAGTTTCAACTCCTACGCACTCGTTCCTCCTGGAGTACTTCCACCTGAAAAGAAGAGATTTCCGCCATGTGTCCCTCTGGATCTGATGATGTAGATTCACTTCGGCTCTTCGGGGTTCAAGAGTTTCAAACTCTTGCACACTTGTTCCTCCAAGAGTGCTTTCACCCAAATATTCATATCTACCAATGCGTGTCTCCTCGCAATCAACGACCTAGATCTATTTTAGCCTTTGGATATTCAATGATTTTTCTTTCTACGAACTTCTGAGGTGCTTCTACTCCAGAGTTGTATATCTTACGCCACCTGTCCCTTTGGATGATGGATGGTCCCTAATCGCTTCAGGACTTCGGGAATTTAGCAAGTTTTCTCTCCTATGCACACAAAGAGTTAAATCTCATGCACTTTACCTTGATCGGACGACTATCGATCCTTTGCGCTCAGATCCAACGATTGGGATATTTTCTTCTCCTCTGCGCTCTCCTTCTAATGTCTAGACGTAGATCGTATGGTCTAGATCTCTTCTTGCAGCTGATCTGATGGCTATTGTCGCTCCTCCTCCTGAGATTATTCATTCTCTCGAGATTGGGAAAATTTGTAAGTCTTCAAACGTTTCGACCTTTGAACCTTCTCCTGCGAACTTGAATTCTTGGGTTTTGACTTGTGCTTCTCCTCTTGAGCTTTGGGGCTTGGAATAAGTCCATCTCCTATGCACTCCTTGAGATATCTCTTTTGAGATTTTTTTGATTTACTCAGTCTCCTAAGGGTCTAGACCCTTCTTCTCCCTTCAAAGAGTTATGGTGCCCTCCTATCAATCTCTCACTCAAAGCACACCTTGCTGAGCATTTTCTACATAGTGTTCAACAACTCTGTGGGTATATTCCTTGAATACTCTTCTCCTCGAACTCGACAGAGAGTTATCCTTGTGCACACTTGCACCTACTCAATGCCCACCTAGAAGATCTCTACAGAGTTCTCAGTGACTCTATCTCTCTCTATGCTTCCTCTGCACAGTTTCCCCTCTAAGGTATCCAACAACCTTGAGGCTTCCCTTGAGTTGTTATCACTTTGGTGCACCCTCCTGGAATGTTCTTTTCTGACTCAATAGAGTTCAGATGCATACTCCTTGCTACTTGACTATAGAACCTCCAATGTTCTATTGTGCACTCCTTGCATGGCCTAAAGAACCCAGAACAATATTATAAACTCAATCAAATATAGAGAAATCTATCTTCCTACTGCAGATGAAAAATATCAAAGATCTATAGCATACATTCATGAAACACATCAACAATCATATGCAGGAAAAACTATTGTCTTTTTTCATTAACATGAAAATATGATTACAATATGTGTAGGTTGTACTACAACAAAGTCTCAACTCTCTCCCTCTCTCTCAAAGAGCTATTCTAGCCCCTATTTCTGATATTTTGAGCTTCTCAGGCTCTTCTCTCAGAATATCCTCCTCTTAACTCTCCTAACTCTCATCCGATGAAATCTGATACACAGATCTCTTTACAAAAGAGGGGCTCTACGGGCCTATCCTCTCCTTCACCTAACCTCATCTATTACATTGAAGTTTCATAAATGTCCATCTAGTCTGAATTGAATCTAGAGCCATCAACCTGCCAGTCATTAAAGGTGACCTTATCTCATGCATGTACAAAGGCATGGCTTGGTTTTCACTCAACCTTATATAATTAATCCCTATAGGATCATATTTCAAATTTAAAAATGGGAGGGTTGGTGCCTCTCCCTCTCTTGAATGCATGTTGATGTGCTAGAATGTTGGTGCATTACTGATGTGCTAGAATGTTGGTGCATTGCTAAGGTGGAGTGATTCTCTTGCATCATAATCCAAAACTAGGAAAATCATGAGCTCCTGCTCATGAGATCCTCTGTTCTGCTATTGAAATCCCCCTGGATCCCAAACTTTCCCTTGGAGTTGTATTCCTACTCCTCTACTTTGTTGTTGATGATTCCCTGCTACTCTTGCAGGTCTTCCTCTGTTCAGCTTCTCCCTACTGACAGATTCTTGTGCTGACCTCAACATCAACCTCCTTATCTCCTCTATCACCTTGTCTAGATACTCCAATGGTTGGTTCTTGTTATGTAGCCTTCTCTATTGCAATTCCTCTTTATCAATGGGTAGATCATCTTGATCCCCCATGATGTTTTCTTCTTCTATGGCATCAACTTGCCACCCTTCTACAGACTCCATTTCTGCAGTCTCATCATTTAGCTGATGCTCAAATTCCTCCTCTAACATATTGTCTTATGTCATCTCCTATTGTGATGGTTCAACTCCAACTTCTTCCAGTTGCTCCCCAGGATGGTATACTCCTCCATCTATCTGCAACTTGATCTGTTGGATATTCCTACTCTGCATATTTACCCTTCTCTCTAGGTCTTCTAGTTCCTCATACAATTCAACAAAATTTATGATGTCTGCTTCCTCTTCTGCTATAGGCTCCAGTGCTATAGTCATCTCCTATTTAGCTTCCTGGCTGAATATTCTGAGCAATTCTGTTGAATTCTCTTCTCCTCCTACTGGGGAAAACACTAGTGTCTGATCCTTCTCATCCTCTTTGACAGTCTCTGCTAGTTTTCCCTCTGTTGTTGCACCTGCAACATTTATGCTAGCCTCTGCTTGGCTTCTTGGTAGGAATAATTTGATTCGTCCAATGATTAGAATACACTTCTGATCTTCATCTTTGATGGTGGAAGTATTTAGCTTCTCATCATATTCATTCACATGGTCTGCAAATCCACATGAACCTTCATCTAACAATACTCCTTGCTGATATGAACTCACTTTTGATCTCCTGAGACTTTCAGACAGTCTCTTTCTATTTCCCTTGCCCCCCTGGCAATCTAGGATTTCTCTCCTGCTCTCCTAGAAGTTAATGGGATCACTTGATCTCATTTGATGGCCAACCCAGAAATATGAACTTTCATCACTTCCCCCTGGCAGTATATGAGGTCTTCAATTTATCTCTCTCCATTTCCCACCTAGCAACTTGAAAGTCCATCTCTTCCCACCTGGCAATATGAATTTCCACCACTGCCCTCCTGAGAGTTGTTATAAAACTAAATTGCACCATACATCCATACCTGGAATTTGACCCTCTTACTTGTTATTTTTTCCTAGCCATCATTGAACAACTCTTCTTAAAAACACTATTTTTGAAGATGTACGTGCCCTACACCACTATTTCCCATGTACACATGCTTGTTGCACCACTACAACTAGTGTATGTACGCTAGATGCACCATTTTAGCCCGCGTATACCCACAAATGTTGCAGAAATTAAAAAGTTGCAAGGAATTTGTTGAGATTACGAGCTATTGGGTAGTTTCCCAACTGTCCCACCACCTATAGCCCGTCACCCAATCAAATAAGAATCCTTTTGTCATATAAAAGGAGGTGTTGGGGTCTCATTCCTAGGACAAGATTAAGAATAGTGAAACTTTTCCCATTTCACATCCCCTCCTTGCCCTAAATAATTGCAGCCATCTTGTGAGATTTGCATCAAAATTTCCCATTTTGTCCTTTTTCCTCCATTGTAATCCCATTCCATTTCCCTAGAAGAAGTGTGAGAGGAGAAAGATACATGGAAGCGCAGTTGGATCTTGGTGAAGAGGAGACTGGACTAGGTTCATGGAGCAGTGACCGACATACGACACATAATCGAGGCTTATCTTGATGATTTAACATCACAATATCATAAGAGAGTTGATCATCCCACGCACCTCCGACTACTCTTTGAGCGATGTCACTACTATCAGATTCACTTGAATCCAAACAAGTGAAGTTTTTGAGTGATGTTGGGTCTTCTGCTAGGTTTCATAGTTTCGACAACAAGGATCATGGTCGATCCTCTAAAGGTTGAGGTGATAGCTCAGTTGCCTCCCCCGTGCACTATCCCTCATCTTCAAAGATTACAGGGTAAAGAGAACTTTCTTCAACATTTTATCGCAAACTATGCCAAGATCACCAAAGGGTTCATGCGTTTACTGAAGAAGGGAGTCCCTTTCCATTGGGATGTAGCTGCTCAATGCTCTTTCCAAGCGTTGAAACATGCCCTCACGTATGCCCTTCTACTCCAGCCTCCCAATTATAATAAAGATTTCTTATTTTATTTGGTTGTTGTAGAGTTGACCATCGGTATGGTCTTAGTTCAAGAGGATGATCTACTTGGAGAGAATGTGATTTATTACCTGAGCCGAGGCCTAGTTGGACTGGAACTCAACTACTCCCATGTTGAGAAGCTTGCATTGGTAGCAGTGCATGCTGTCCAATGGTTCTGTCATTATATTTTTCTTCATAAAACACCATTGTTGCCATTGTGAATCCGTTTCAATACGTGTTGACACGACGTGTTATCGGCAAAAGTATCAGTAGATGGATAGTTATCCTCCAGGAATTTGAATTAGATTTTGTTTTCGTGAAATACAAAAAGTCACTGGTCTTTGCAGAACATATCTCGGAACTTTCGTTCAAATTAGGTGACGTTATGCCCGGAGAATCACCGATTAAAGGAGATCTGTTTCTGATTTCATCTTTGGACCCCTGGTATGGAGATATACTAGTCTATCTCTAGACTTTGAAGTGCCCCGTCTCTGCTTGTCATGATGAGCGTCGACGTATATGCCATCAGGAAAAAAACTATCTCATACTCGATGACACTTTGTATCGTCAAGGTGTAGATTGCATCCTTCGTCGGTGCCTCACTCATGAATAAGCATAACTCGTTCTTAACGATTTCCACATTGGAGCATGTGGTGGTCATTTGTCTAGGTTGGAAACAACCCAAAAGATTCTATGAGCCGGTTACTTTTGGCCGATGTTAATCAAGGATTGTGTTTAATCAGTCAAGAAGTTCCACCCGTGTAAGATCTTCTCTCATAAGATGAGAGCACACCCCGTTCCAATGTTTCCCTTCATTACTGTTGGTCCCTTCACCAAGTGGGGGGTTTATTTCACTACATGCCAACACCCTTTAGCCAGGGGGCACCATTATATCATCGTAGTAATAGACTACCTCAAAAAGTGGGTCGAAGCTATGTCGACATTTAATAATGATGGAGAGACAACAACTCTCTTTATTTTTAACCAGATAGTAGCAAGGTTCGACATCCTGAAGGAGATTTTCACTAACCATGGCAGTCACTTCTAGAATAAAATGATGTTTGAGTTAACATAAAATCTTGGGTTGAGGCAAGAACATTCATCACCCTACTACCCACAAGCGAATGGTCAGGTGGAAGCTGTGAATAAGTCTCTCAAGACTATTCTGCAGTGAATGATCAATTCTGCCAAGTCAAATTGTCACTTGATGTTGTAATCAACATTATAGGCCTACCGAACATCTGTAAATACTGCCATCAGTTTCTCACCTTTTCAACTCATTTACAGGTTGGAAGCAGTCTTGCCTATAAAGTGCGAGATCCCATATCTAAAGTTGGCAATACAGTTATTTCCAGACACTTCACTGCTTGAGGAACGCTTATTATATCTCGAGCAACGTGATGAATAATTTCATGATGTAGCCTTGGCTAATGAGGCTCACAAGAAATGAGTCAAGTTTTAGTATGATCGGTCCATTCGTCCTCACATTTTCTCCGAAGGCAACCTTGTCCTGGTCTACGACCAAGATAAGGATCCATTGGGGGCACACAAGTTCAAACCCATGTGGTTCAGACCATTCATAGTGAAGGAGGTTTTAAATAAGGGTGCTTATCGTCTGGTTGACTTTGAGGGGAATGATTTGGTGGAGCCTAGAAATGGGATCTACCTCAAGAAGTATTACTGATAGGTGGGTTGCCTTGGGTGACTTCGTGTGCATATGTATAGTTTTTATAGAGTTATTTTGTCTTTTTGTTTTATGGACGTGTCATTTTTGATGTCATATTTTTCACTGTGGTAGATGTCAAGTGAATCAGAGGTGTTCGTTGGGTTCACATATGGTGCTAGCCGACACACTCAGTGTAATATACCAGATATAAAATGTATGCAGAATGGAAATAAAATGATAGAAATGGAAAAATAACAACAATATAACCAGAACATTCACCACAATAGCACTGAAATGATAAGAGAATAATAACAGAAATAACACTTTGAATCTGAAAGAAATGTTCACGGGCCTCTTTGAGGGGGAAACCTCCAGTTGAGCAGAGCTCTATTACAATAATATCCAAGATAGGTTTCTCATACCCTCAACTCCTATTTATACTAAAAATAAGCATCCAGAGGAAGATCCTTCTAGAAGCGGAAGCTTCTATTAGGTCTTCTTACATACGCCTTATTCTATTTTATTGAAAGGCCTTATTAATATTGACCTTTATTACATCCGAATATATTGCTCTACCTATGTGTAGGTTAGGACCCTAACATGTCCGTCCCCTTAAAAACAACCCTGTCCTCAAGGTTTGAGATGAGGAAATTGTTGCAGAATGGTAGCTGGTTCCCAAGTGGCATCTGCTGGAGTTGTATATTTCCACTGGACTAGCACTTGATGGTTCTCTGACGTAGGAGACGCTCACACTGGTCCAAAACTTCTTCTGGCTGTAGCCAAATCGATCCTTCTTCATCTAACTCTAGAAGGTTGGTTTGAATTTGGCACTAGGTCCAATCACCTTCTTTAAGCATGAAACATGAAAAACAGGGTGTAGCTTCAAATGGATGGGAAAAGCTAACTTATAGGATACTTGTCCCACACGCTTGAGAATGGTATAAGGACCATAAAATTTGGGCTCTAGCTTCTGAAAATGCTCGGCCTTGAGGGAAGTTTGCTTTTAATGTTGCAGTCGAAGAAACACTTGATCCCCTTCTCGAAATTGACGTTCAGAGTGACCTTGATCTGCTTGTTGCTTCATGCAATTTTGTGCCATGACCAAATTCTCTTTGAGTGTACAGAGAATAGCCTCTCGAGCTATAAGTGTTAGGTCAACCGCCTGGACCTTCGAGGCACCTGGTAAGTATGAGAGAACTGAAGGTGGCTTCTGTCCATATATTACTTCAAAAGGAGTCATGCGTGTAGCTGTATGGTATGAAGTTTTGTACCACCATTCGGCTAGAGGTAACCGTTGAGCTCACTGATTTTTCTTTTCTGAGGAAAAACACCTGAAATATGTTTCCAAACACTTGTTGACAACTTCCGTTTGGCCATCATTCCGAGGATGATAAGTTGTGCTGAGATGCAATTCAGTGCCTTGTATCTTGAACAGTTCTTGCCAAAAATTTCTTGTGAAAGTTGGGTCGCGATAAACAACAATAGAGTGTGGCATGCCATGAATCTTGAAGACCTGATCCATGAAAATTTGAACCACCGTGGATGTTGTAAACGGGTGTTGAAGGGCGCAAAAATAAGCATACTTGGAAAGGCGATCAACAACCACCATGATGACTGATTTATTTCCCGATTTGGGTAAGCCGGTAATAAAATCCATAGAGATATCCTTCCAAATAGTAGGTGGAATCAGGAGAAGTTGTAGTGTGCCCAGAGATTTGACTGTTTCTCCCTTATTGCTTTGACATACATCACATTCAATGACAAAATTACAAATATCCTGTTTCATACCATCCCAGAAAAAGGAACGTTTGACCCTGTCATAGGTTTTGGTGAACCCAGAGTGCCCTGCTATGGGTGTAGCATGAAGCTCAAAAAGTACCGTGGATTTAAGCTTTGATTGTTTACTTAAATACAAACGGCCTTTGTATCGAATTTCATCATGGAGCCAAGAGTACCCTAGGGAGGCTGGAGCATTGGACTCCAATTGTTGGATCAGTTGCGAAATTTTGGGATGTGGTATCCATTCCCGGCGAACGACTTGGAGCCAATCTGGGACAATGAATGAAAGAGAAAAAAGGGATCCTTCATTTTCATATTTGCGGGAAGTGCATCCACAACCACATTTTCTTTGCCTTTCTTGTAAATGATCTCATAATCATATCCAAAGAGCTTAGTCACCCATTTTTGTTGTTCTGGGGAGGAAAGGCATTGTTCCAGAAAATACTTGAGGCTTTGATGGTCTATCTTAATTTGGAAACATTGCCCCAATAGATAAGGGCGCGACAAATCAATAACATGCATAATAGCTGACATTTCCTTTTCATAGATGGATTTGCCCAGATTTATTTCAGATAGTTTCTTGCTGGTAAAGGCCAAAGTTGACCCTCTTGCATAAGGACAACACCAATTCCTTTCCCTGAGGCATCACATTCCAACACAAACGTCTTTGTGAAATCGGGAAGGGAAAGGACTGGAGTGGTGCACATGGCCATCTTCAAGGTTTGAAAATATTGAGCAACGACTGGAGTCCAAGTGAAAGAGTTCTTTTTGAGGAGAGTAGTGGGAGGTGCTGCAATCTTCCCATAATTCTTAACAAACTTGCGATAATACTCTGTTAAGCCCAGAAATCCACGCAAGCTCTTAAGAGTCTTTGGGTGAGGCCAGTCTTTCATACCTTCAATCTTTTTAGGATCCACCTTGATGCCATCCTTTCCAACTAGATGACCCAAGTATTCTACTTCTGAGGCGTCAAAAGCACATTTAGACTGTTTCAGGAAAATTTGGTGCTAAGAGAGTAGATGGAGAACTCGATCCACATGAGCAAGATGTTTTTTCCAGGCCTTGCTATAGATGAGGATATCATCAAAGAAAACTAAGACAAAATGACGGAGAAAAGGACAGAAGACATGATTCATGAGGCTTTGGAAGGTGGAGGGGGCATTACACAAG
>SNQJ01S0066824.1:0-20604 GCA_010110895.2 Picea sitchensis | reverse complement strand
GTATACATCACGGGGCTTATGCCCTCAAAAATATACAAAAGAGTGCCCTCGACATGTAAGTGATCAATCCTATCTAAGCACAGGGCTTGTTGGCCCTGCCATAATGAACAACGATGTTTTCCAAATGCCGAAAGAGTTGGACCCAGGTCTGTGGCACCCCAGTTACATGAGGTTGCATCGTTGGCAGGAGATCCTTGATCTCGACCATGGGAACTGCACGAGTGAGTGCTCTAAGGTTCCTCTCCACCTGTCTCAAAACTCTCTCAACCTCTCCGGCTGGAGGTCCCCCTATTGTTGTTGCTGCTGGTCTGACAACGACGACTGGTACTGCCTCTGGTCGAGGATGCCGCTTGGTCCTCGGGAAGTCTGCTGGATGCACTGGTCCCACATCTGCACATAATATATACATAGTTTTCAGATACTCTGGTATAGATAAAAACGATATATATAAAAAGAAACTAAAAAATAAATAACTCTAAACGAAAATGTACCTATCTCTCCTCGCTCCTCTCCAGGAGGTACGGGCATGTCTGGGTCCTTGGAAAAGTTGATTCTAGCATAGGGGTAGTCCTCTATCATTGGAATCTGTCATGCCCACCAATCGAAAAATGCATCGTTGAAGGCCTCTATGGTCCATCCTCCCCCCTATCGCGGAAACAATGCTGCCCATCTACACACTACTAGGAGGGGGGCCACATGCCCCCGCACTGTCTCTCGTGGAATAATACTGGGTACCCTCTCAAAGAAGAATGGGCATAAAATGGTACCAAATCCAAGGTTTTTGTTACTCCACCTGCGACACTCGGTGAGTTGTCTCTTCATGTAGTCAAGCATGGGCGTGCTCCAATCGAAAAATCATGCATTTAAGAACTGCATTGCATAATTCATGTGGGCCCGAGAGGCCTAATGTAAGCCCATGGATCCAATGATCCACCCAATAAGTAAAACTATCACCTTCAGTGATAGGTTGGTGATCTTGTGGATTGACACCTGAGAACCTTCTTTCTCAGTGCCAGCCTTGCAATACATTTTGATCAACTCGGTGATGTTGTGGGGCCCATGGGGAAAAGCACACAAGTTGAGTGGTTCCCCTTTCCTTGAGAGGCCAGTCAGAAATTATATGTCTTCAATCGTTGGATTCAATGACTGCCCCTCAAGCATAAACGCCTCAGCGTCGGGGTGCCAAAAATCCACCAAGACATTTAACAGCCTAGGTTGTGCCCTCATGAATGGACACTTGAAGAACTTCCATAATCCATGTTGTCTCAATGCGACCATAGCAACAGGGTCCTCATCGAACAAGATATCAATGTCTTCGTGCTTCCTCTCTCTCTCTAGTGGACATACATCCTATCAAATGACGAGTTCATGGAGGAAGTTAGCTCTTGTTTTTAATTTTTCTATGTTATTGAGGGTGTACGGGGGATGTCTTGGACACAGTCGTGTATGCATGTGGGTAGATTGTTTTCTTCCCGAGGGCATACGCGGTTTGTCCTTAGAAAATATGCATACACGTAGGGTCGCCCCTTTTTAGGAGGGTACCCCCCAAAAAAAAGTTAAATGAAAAACATAAAGGAAGTATGGAAATGCAAGAGGGGTTGATTTGTACTTGGTCTGAGCGGAAGTTCGTTTCGTCCTCTGAAGCTCCCAGAATCAACTCTTTTAGCAAATGGGTGTTTTTATATTTTTGGTTACTTCTCTATTTGCAATGGTGAAAATGAGCTGGCAGTTTCTATTTATAGACTTTTTTGTCCTTTTTTGCCTCTTTTTTGAACCCTTTTGTCATTTTTTCTGGATTGAAAATCATTTATCATGGTTCTTGAGTTTCTTATTGGATGTTACGATGAACTTCACTTTTGGTTTGGAAAACTTTTTGGGATATGGGTCACTTTTAAAGTTCCTTTGGTAAAAGTCATTTTTCCAACTTTTTGCATTTAAGTTAGGATTCCACCTCCACTTTCTGCATCTCGCTGTCTTTTCCTCTTTTCCATAGGATGGATCCCACCAAACTGTGGTACAGAACCATCATTGCTTCTTTAGAAGTGTCGTGGTGAGGTGGTAGAACCTACCTCTACATGGATGCCCTAGGTAGATCTTGGTTTCATTTTGGCATCGATGTTGTTGTTAATAACTTTAGGCTCGTGAGTCCTTTTAGTACTAGCATGATTACGAGATTGAGCCTCATACATATTATATGTCATCACTCTTGGCCTCACCCTCGAGACTCCCAAAAAATGAGTCATATTTAAGCCCTTTTAAGACTATACAATCATGAAAATATTGTCGAGCGATCTTGTTTCCCTTCACGCTCACCAAATTAAAACTTGAAGTAACGTTTTCCCGATGGTAGTTTACCCATTTTCAGTCCGGATGGTCAATTGTATGAACAAAGGTATACTCTATGAGCTTCAGTTCTCTAGAGGAGTATTCTCAGGTATAAGTTTAACCCTTTGTCGGGCCTGAGGGACTAAATTTACGAAAAAAGATTCCCCATGGAGTCCATAGTTAATATCTTTTCAGACTCCCTAAAATTGAAAATATTTTCGAGTGACCTTGTTCCTTCACACTCATTAATTGGTTCAGGAGAACATACTATACGGAGTCCATAGTTAATCTCTTTTCAGACTCCTTAAAATTGAAAAGATCGTCGAGTGAACTTGTTCTTTTGCAATCGTTAAATTGGTCTAGAAGAACAAACCATATGGAGTCCATAGTTAAGCTCTTTTCAGACTCCTTAAAATTGAGAAGATTATCGAGTGATCTTGTCTTTGTCACACTCATTAAAATGGTTCTGAATAGACATATTTTCGGTGCTAGTTTATCCCTGTTTCAAACCGATTAGACTATTTTCGAAAAAGTTACCCCAATGGAGTCTTGTTTTACATTTTTTCAGACTCTCTAAACATGAAAAAACCACCGAGCTTACGTTCTCTGGGCTCGTGAAAAATACAATGAAGGGGGTATTTGGCCTAATGTTGGCTCCATGTTGCTTCTTTGGCCTAATGTCGGGTCTCATTCCTAGGCCAAGCATAATAATAGTGAAACTTTTCCCGTTTCACATCCCCTCCTTGCCCCAAATAATTGCAGCCACCTTGTGAGATTTGCATCAGAATTTCCCATTTTGTCCTTTTTCCTCCATTGTAAGCTCATTCCATTTCCCTAGAAGAAGTGTGAGAGGAGAAAGATACGTGGAAGCGTAGTTGGAGCTTGGTGAAGAGGAGCCCGTACTAGGTTTGTGGAGCAGTCGTTGACCTTTGTTGTAAGTAAACATTGCGATATCAATAAAAGGAATACTTTTTCTATCCCGAAATATGATGTGTCAAATATCTATGTTTGATTTATTCTTTATACTAACATCTAACCCATGATTTATATATGAGATGCATGTTTGTAGTTTCCTGTTTATCTGTTTGTGAATGAAGTCCAACCTTGGGAGGAGGCTTGTAGTCAGCGGAGCTATCGAATGCGAGACAATCGACACCAGACGTGGAGTAAAATGTAAAGTTACCTGATCTTTTCAGTTTTTATTTCATGTATGAATGTGGGGTATATTCAGGGTAGTTAGAAAAGTAAGATACTTTTAGATAGTAAGATTTTCCTACATGTTGAACGCTAGTGTAGTCCATAGGGGGGTTTTCCCGCTATAGCAATAGTCTATGAGATCCTCTGATGATATCTCTTCCTCATCACTAAGGGTTCTTCCAACTTATGGTTCACAGATGTCAACCACTTCCTCCTCTGTGTCATTGAGATTTTTAGTATGCCTCAACCACCTCCTTCCTACTTGTTTCTTCTTTCTGGCCAAGAAATTTTGAACATACCATTTTTCCTTCATGTTCAGAGGCCATTCATACCTCCAGTGTACCTTTTCCTCCCGCTACATCTTCAATGTCAGCTGCTCTATTCGTGCTCTTATCACAATGAGCTCCAGATCCATATCAGGCTTGCTTTTCTTCTTGTGGCCCTCTATCCGACCACTTTCATGGCCTTTAGTAGCCATTTTCACCCTCTTCTTTCCCTCTGGGAAAGTCTATGGATTACTCTGCATTCGAGAGGATATCCAACTTCTCCTACAAATCACCTGATTGTTCAATTTGTTGCTACACACTTGCAACAATCCTTCGCACATAGAAACAATACTCTGTCTTCGCCTTCACCTGCTACCCACAAGAGAAATTAAACCTTTCATACTACTTGATGTAGTCATATTATCTCCTTCATCTTCTTTGTCTAAAATCTACAAACAAAAATAGTGCTCTGATACCACCTGATGCAACCCCCCTCCCCTCCTGGGGGATTCTACGAGATTCCAGTCTAGGATATTTGAATTTGTTGAGTTAGGTTGACTCTTCTTTTCGTCCCCTTTTTTCGTGCAGGTCCTAACTAACTTTAAACAGGATCCCAAATAACTTTAAACAGGTCCCCTTTTTTATTTTTGTGCAGCTCCTGTGATACCCGCCACCTCTTCTTGTGCTTATGAAATGTCTAGTTTCAGGCACTAACTCCTTTTTCATTAGCCCCTTCCTGCATATGGCCCTGGGATATGACCTCACGTAAACGTGTGATTGTGGGAACGACCTAGAGTGGTTTGAGACCAACCTAGTTTTCTCCCCTTAATTCACCTCCAACCGCCACGTGTCTCTTTTGCAATTTTGTGGTTTCAATTGTGACCCACCCTAAGAATTTTAAACTCTGAGTACTTTCTGTCCTCGCAATTTAGCATGAATTTTGATCTTGTGATCTCGACGGTGATTCCTAACCAATGGTTGAGATATACCCCCTTTTCTTCCTTCTCTCTGGATCATGCTCTCCCAGATATTCATGATCTATCGACGCATGTCCCTTTGGAATCAATGGTTGTGATTTTCCTTAACAATATGGGCTTCCGAGTTTTCAACTCTCAACCTTCACTTTATTTTAGAATGCTTTCACCTGGAGTTTGTGATCTATTGATGCATGTATCCCACAGATCGACGACTACAATTATCTTCATCTCTTTAGGCTTCAGGGTTCTCGACCCTCAACTCTTGCTTCCTCCAAAATTTTTATCTTCCGAAGTGGAAGACATGTTGACACATGTCCCTAGAAAATGGATGGCTCAGGTGAAATCCAACTCTTCGGCCTTTGAGAGTTCTTTCCCAACACTTCCTCCTTCTTCCAGAGAGATTTTCTTCAAAATGGCAGATCTTCTGCCATGCGTCCACCTCAAATCAATGGTTCTGGTCCACTTCAGGACTTCGGCTTTCCATTCAAGACTAGATCAACAATATTCGGTGCCCCTTCCCAATAAACAGTTGAGATTTACTTTGGAGCTTCGACGCTTTCACCCTTTTCTTCCTCCGGAGTATTATGTACCTGAAGTTATGGATATGACACCACATGTCCACCTCAAATCAACGACTTTTTTCCACTTCGGGACTTCAGCCTTCGAGAGTTTCAACTCCTCTACGCTCTCTTTTTCTCGAAGCACTTTTACCCCGAGTCCATGATTTGTTGACACGTACCTCCCACTGATCAACTATCTCAATTTCCATCAACACTTTGGTCTTCAGGAGTTTCAACTCCTGCGCACTCGTTCCTTCCGGAGTACTTCCACTCGAAAAAAAAATAATTTCCCCCATGCGTCCCTCTAGATCTAACGGTTCAGATTCACTTCAGCTCTTTAGGGTTCGGGAGTTTCAAACTCCTACACACTCATTCCTCCTGGAGTGATTTCACCTGAAGATTTGGATCTACCGATGCATGTCCTCACGATCAACGACCTGGGTCTATTTCGACCTTCAACTATTCAGCAATTTCACTTTCTCCTCATCTACGAACTTCTGAAGTGCTTCCTCTTCGGAGTTGTAGATATTGCACCACTTGTCCCTTTGGATGGTGGAAGGACCCTAATCACTTCAGGATTTTGGGACTTTAGCAAGTACGCTCTCTTGTGCACAAAAATAGTTAAAGATCGTGAAATTTACCTTGATTGGATGGCTGTCGATCCTTTACTCTTAGATCCAACAACTGGAATCTTTTCTTCTCCTCTGTGCTCTCCTTCTGATGTCTGGACGTAGATAGTACGGTCTAGTTGTCTTCTTGCAACTGATCTGATGGTTGTTGTCACTCCTCCTCCTGAGCTTCTTCATTCTCCTGAGATTGGGAAAATTGTAAGTGTTCAGAGGTTTTGGCCTTTGAACCTTCTGTTGTGAACCCAAATACTCGAGTCTCGACTTGTGCTTCTCCTCCTGAGCTTTGGGACTTGGAATAAGTCTGTCTCCTACGCACTCCTTGTGCTATCTCTTCTGATATTTTTTTGATTTACTCAGTCTACTAAGGGTCTCTACCCTTATTCTCCCTTCAAAGGGTTCTGGTTCCCTCCTGGAAACCTCTCGCTCAAAGCACACCTTGCTGAGCATTTTCTAGAGAGTGTTCAACAACTCTGTGAGTATCTTCCTCAGATACTCTTCTCCTCGAACTCAACAGAGAGTTATCCTTGTGCACACTTGCACCTGCTCAATGCCCACCTGGAAGAGATCTATAGAGTTCTCAGTGACTCTATATCTCTCTGTGCTTCCTCTGCATAGTTTCCCCTCCAAGATATCCAACAACCTTAAGGTTTCCCTTGAGTTGTTATCACTCTAGTGCGCCCTCCTGGCATGTTCTTTTCTGACTCAACGTAGTTCAGATGCACACTCCTTGCTACTTGACTAAAAAACCTCCAATGTTATGTTGTGCACTCCTTGCACAGCCTAAACAACCCAGAACGATATTATAAACTCAATCAAAAATAGATAAATCTATCTTCCTACTGTAGATGAAACCTATCAAACATCTACAACATACATTCATGTAACACATCAACAATCATATGTAGGAAAAACGGTTGTCTTTTTTCATTAACATTAAAATGTGATTACAATATGTGTGGGCTGGACTACAACAAAGTCTCAGCTCTCTCCCGATCTCTCAAAGAGCTATTCTAGCCCCTATTTCTGAGCTTTCGAGCTTCTCAAGCTCTTCTCTTAGAATATCCTTTTCCTAACTCTCCTAACTCTCATCCTCTAAAATCTAATACAAATATCTCTTTACAAAAGAGGGGCTCTACGGGCCTATTGTCTCATTCACCTAACCTCATCTATTACATTGAAGTTTCATAAATGGCCATATAGTATGAATTGTATCTAGAGCCATTAACCTGTCAGCCATTAAAGGAACCCTTATCTCATTCCTGTACAAAGGCACAACTTGGTTTTCACTCAACCTTACAACATTAATCCCTATAGGATCATATTTCAAATTTAAAAATGGGAGGGTCAGTGCTTCTCCCTCTCTTGAATGTACGCTGATGTGCTGGAATGTTGGCACATTGTTGAGGTGGAGCGATGCTCCTGCATCACCATAGGACCCATGCGCTTGAGAATTGTATAAGGGTCATAGAACTTGGGAGTGAGTTTTTGACAGTGTTCAACTTTAAGTGAAGTTTACTTATAAGGTTGTAGATAAATAAACACCTAGTCCCCTTTAGCAAATTGATGTTCTGAATGACCTTGATCTTATTTTTTCTTCATGAAATTCCGAGCCATGAACAAATTTTCTTTGAGGGTACAAAGAACGAAATATCTGACTATAAGTGTGCTGTCAACATCTTGAACCTTGGCTACACCTGGCAGGTAGGAGAGCATAGAAGGTGGATTTTTACTGTAGACCACTTCAAAGGGATTCATGTGAGTGGAATCATGGTAAGATGTGTTTTACCACCATTCATTTAGTGGTAACCACTGAGACCATTGATATTTTATATTATACATGAAACACCTCAAATATGTTTCCCAACACTTATTGACAACCTCAGTTTGACCATCAACGTGGGGATGATAGGCTATGCTGAGATGCAATTGGGTTCTGTAGAGTTTGAATAATTATTTCCAAAATTTTTCGGTGAAAGTTGGATCGTGGTTCAAGACAATAGAGTGAGGAATGCCATGGAGTTTTACTATATTATCCATGAAAATTTGAGCCACTATGGAAGCAGTGAATGGGTGTTGGAGGGAACATAAGTGAGCATATTTGGAAAGGAGATAGACCACAACCATGATGATGGATTTATTGCTTGATTTGGGTAATCCTACATTGAATTCCATAGAAATAACCATCTATATAGTAGGTGGAATAGGGGGAGGTTAGAGTGTTCCTGGATTTTTGACAGTTTCACTCTTACTTCATCGAAAAGTATTACATTCAATCACAAAGGTGTGGATTTCCTATTTCATTCCTTCCCAGAAAAAGGAAAGTTTGACCTATTCATATGTTTCGTAAAATCTTGAATGCCCAGTTGTTGTTGAAGAATGAAGTTCAAAGAGAATAATGGATTTAAACATACACTATTTTCTTAAATGCATGTGACCTTTGTAGTGAAGCTCCTCATTGTGCCAAGAGTATCCCAAAGAGGCATGAGGATATTGTTGCAATTCTTGGATCATGCGAGAAAGTTTGCAATCTTGGAACCATTCCTGGTGAATGTATTGTAACCAATCTTCTACAATGAAAGAGAGGGAAAAGAGGGACCCTTGTTCTCATATTTCCTTGAAATATCATCACCAACCACGTTTTATTTTCCCTTCTTGTAAATGATATCATAATCATAACCAAACATATTGGTCACCCATTTCTATTGCTTGGGGGATGAAATTCTTTGTTCCAAAAAATACTTGAGGATACGATGATCATTTTTAATTTGGAAGGATTTCCGCCAAAAATAAGGATTCCAAATATCCATTGCATGTAGAATATCCAACATTTCCTTCTCGTATGTGAATTCACCCAATTTTCACCTAGAGATTTGTTTACTAGTGAAAGACAAAGTTCTGCCATATTGCATGAGGAATTCCACAATTACTTTCCCTAAAGAATCACATTCCAATACAAAATTATTGGTGAAGTTAGGCAGTGCCAAAACAAGAGTTATGCACATATCTTATTTCAAGGCTTGCAAGGATTGATTCGTTATGGTAGTCCAACTGAAAGCATTCTTTTAAAGGAGAGAAGTGAGGGGAGCTGCAATTTTTCCATAATTCTAAACAAACTTTAGAATCATTTTGTATTTTAGCTCTTCTCTATTGGAGGTTTTCCCCTTGAATATGCAAGTGAAATTGGCTTTCTATATAATAAAGGTATCATTTCTGGATTCAATTGTGTCATTGTGGTCTACATTTTTCTCTTTATGTTGATACTTTCCATAACAATTTTGTTTCTTCTCTACATAATTCATCTGGTACCTTACACAAAACCATTGTTTCGGATACCATGTGTTCTTCCTCTCACTAAACACCCCCATCTACATGCTCTACCATCAAAACAAGAAAAGTTATAAGTACATTCTCTGCAAGTAAATATTAATAATTGTAATCCACACTTCTGATTTTATATTTATATTTGTATATAATATGTGACATATGTTTCAATTACTTTATAATTAATTACTGAGAAACAAAAAATTTTACATTTAATTATCAATCTGAGGTCATATCTTACTTACGAATTGTCATGGACCATACATGCAAGTGGTAGTACTGTTTTGCTAAGGGGTTGTAGTACTTTGAATGTCACAAATCAAGGATACAAGACACTTAATTTAGTTACCAAACTAAACTATTACATGGAATTAAATATTGCACTTGCAAGAAAATAAAGTCTCACTTGTGAAATTGAAATCACACTTGCAGGAATTGAAATCACACTTGCGGGAATTGAAAGCACACTTGCAGAAATTGAAATCACACTTATGGAAATTGAAATCACACTTGCAGAAATCAAAATCACGCTTGCAAAAATTGAAATCTATACTATGATCTACTGGTGACTTTCTCAAGCATAATGAAGATCTTGTTTTGTTGAGACTATTAAGTGTTCACTTGTCCAATAGAAATCTAATAGTGCCAATCTCAATGTGTTGAAGATTAATTCTATCACAAATTAAGAAGAAAACAAAATAAGGTGCAACTTCAAGTAGAGTTGTTGCAATGAAGCTACAACAAAAAATAAAGGAGTCACAACGATGTGCATTGCAACAACGTGAGTTTCAACAACATAGACTGCAACAACAAAGCTATAACGGGAGAACAATAATGAGACGAATGTCAACAATTATGAGCTGAAACACATATACAATTATGCCTTTATGAAAATAGAACAAATGTGAAATTTCATCTTGAGAGTGCGAATTCTTAACAACAATAAATTAAATATCAACCACACACGAATTGCAGTGACCATTCTATTAGATTCTAGAATTGTAGCAGATCGAAAAATAAAGTAGCTATGAAATTAAATAAATAAAATTGAAAGATTAAATCCTACACTAGTATACAGAGAGTACTTGACCAAGGAGGGGGCCCTGACCGGTTAGACAAGGAATTTAGCTATGATATCAGAACCACATGATCACCAACACATCAACACACGAATGGAAGTAGGAACATAAATTATATTGCAGAAGTTGAAAATACAATAATAGTCGAATGCCTATACACTTTATTCCTCTCCCTTAGCTATGGGAAGCTGAGGTGTTTATACAACATGAATAATGTCTAAAATTATAAAAGGTGATGGATGGACAACCACAAGAATATGACTGTCCATCCGGTTACATTGGTTTTTTCAAACTTTAGTGAGAGTCGAGCGTGTGCTGACTCGATACACAAATTGATTTCTTCTTTTAGTTGCCTACTTGCCTCATGTTTCTTTCCTTCATGAAGACCATTTCCCAAATGCCGAATGTAGTGTTGATTGTTGTGATTTCAAGATTTTTATTTGGAATCATAGCAACAAAGAGTATTCTTGGACTTGTATCCATTGTCCCAAGTCATATCAATGAGGAGCGTGCTTGAGGTTGCAACGATTGTCTGGAGTTGTAGCAACAACGAGTACACTTAAAGTTGTGTTAGTTGGTTTGTTCCTAGTTACCTAGATTTGCAACATGAAGAGTGCACTTGGATTTGCAATAGTTGGATCATACCTAGAAATGTAGCAATATAAAGTGAACTTGGAGTTGCAACAAAGAGGTATTACAAGCACCGTGAGGAGTTGCAGCTGCAGTATTAATCATGTGTAGCAACATTAGTACATGAAAGTAACAAGTACCTTTAAAAAACATGCAAGAATAGATTAATAATTTCATATGGGGAAGGATTTGTACCTTAGTGATACGTAAGGAAAATCAGATAAGGAAAGTATAAAAAATGAAGTGATCAATGTAAAATCGTAAGAAAAAAGGTATTAGACGGGTGTTGAAAGTATGGCAATTTAGGCACCCATCAATAGGTGTTATATAGTTATATATAACAACAATATAGTAGAGAGAATATTTTTCCTTAAGCCTTCATAAAGGGGTTGTTGTTACTTATGAATCAGAGGTAGATCATGGATATCATCAAAATTTTCATCCATTGGAGAAAAGGTGTCCTAGATCAATCTATTTATACCATCGTTCTAAAATGTATTATTAGTGTCATCTTCTTCCATAGGACTAATTAGATCTCCAATATTTTCTTCATATTTCTCAATATGTACAATAAGATTTATACTACTACTTGGTACATTCCCAAGCTCACACTTAGGATGTCGTGTCATTATAATTACAAAAAATCAAATAAAATTAGTGTATGTAACAAATATTAAAAGTATATAAAGTTTTACGAACACAATCAATACAAAAAAATATAATGAGTAACTTACCAAGGGAGGATATTCATACCTCCCTTTAGCATTCCCAAACTGTCTACAATGTATTTCAATTGTTGTTATTAAAATTATTATTCTATTTAATCCCTTGCATTAAGTGCAAGGGAAATAACATTTCTTATCCCCCTTTGCATTCAACATTGCAAATAACCTGTGCAACCTCCTTTCATTTTCCTCTGGAGTAATGTTATATGGAATTGTGAATAAATATTACAACAAAATCCAATGAAGCAATACAAGTACAATATAAAAATATATTCAACCAATTTCACACATCTAAATGCATTTCTATAGGCCAATAAACATAATACACATAATAGAGAGGAAGAGGAGCTATGGCCCCATGAGAGAGGAAGAGGAAAGGGGAACAATTTTATGGTTTCCATTTCATCAAACAGTTAGGGAAAATCATTCCAACATTTGTAAACATTTTGTTAAATGGTTGGCATGCATCATCCAACCTTTTTCATTGTGTCAAAATCCATTTTTGTAATTAGGGAAAGGGAAAAGCCTTGAGAAGTAAAAAAACACAAGTGATTTCAGTGTTTGTTCTATGTTCTTTAACTTCTCCCTTATTTATGATATCTTTGGGATATCCTTGTAGTATTCAAAGTGGCTATGAAAATGATTGTCTACTTGGAAAATATAGTTAACTTGTAGGTTATTAATCATAGTAAGTTCACCATCCCGCAAAGAAAGCATTACGATCATAAGAATACTTTCAAGAAAATCTCATAAAGAGATATGGGAAACAAATCATAGTTATCTTGCTCCATGTGGCATGGATAGTAACTGAACAAATCCTTCATATGACATCATGCAACCATGATCAAGGTTGTGGTCATGGTAGGTCTCTTAATATTTGTCTCAGTCAAGAATTGTTGAGCTATCATCCAATAATATGTAAGGAAGATAAAATAAGAAAATCTCATGTGGGATCACCACTTATTTTTTATTCAAATATATTGAAAACAAGATGAGAATGGTGGTGCATATGTATATAACTCAAACTCAATTAAATTTTAAATATTTTCAAAGTTGTAAATGTAACAATGCATATGTATTCATGCATGTAATGCCAAACCAATGTATATTTCAACCATTTACTAAATTCTAGGCACAATTCATCCTAGTATATAGTATTTAGGGTTAACAACATATCCACAGTCTTGTAACTTGTAAATTGTACAAATTACCAACACCATGCATGGATTTTTCTTCCTAGGGAGTTCATTTTTCATCATGCCTCGTTTTCATGCATCTTATGCATTTACAAGGCATGTTTTAGCCTTTATGAACAATAGAGGGTTTTTGGTTTCAAAACATACAAATAAAGGTATGAACATATGTAAAATAATAAAATTCAAACTCCACAACTTGAATCACTCAATTTAGAAGTCATGTGAGTTCTAGGCATGCATTTTATAGTAAGACAATTTTACCCTCAAGTTTACAAAACGCATTGAATCTTGGTTCAAGGTAGAAGTCCTTTCTCATTTGAAAATTCACTCCAGATGATATATATAGATTTATGATGTTATTATATTCATCCCAAAACTTATATCACTAAATTTGGATCTATATATAAGCATGGGAATCCATTTCCATTAGGTCACTTTCTACTGTTTTGGTCTCTCAGAAACTGGCAGCCATATCTTTCAAGTCTTTATCACCCAAGCATAGGTATGCCTGCCTTGGGTTTGGAACATGTCATAATATTTGTTGGATGTTTGTGTGCAGATTCTGTCAGGTTCTCTGCGTCTATAGCCTGGCTTGAAAGTCTACAAAGCATTTCAGTTATCAGTTCCTGTCTTCTAACTTCATACTTTGGGGGGCAATCTATTACATATAAAAAATAATCACTTTGATAGTGTCGCAAGTGTCGTCATTACAAGTGTTGCAAGTGTCGCATTTTGCTCACAAGTGTCGCAAGTGTCAAGGAAAGCATACTGCCCTGATGCCTATGTCGTTCCTATAACAACATGAGAAGGGCACTTGACACACATCAAACACTTGATTTGGAAGAGGAGGAATGGTTAATTGGGATTATGAACCTCTTGCCATCTGAAAGAACCCAAAAAATTGAGTTTTTGGAGGAGAGTGCTCCCCTATACCTCTCTCAGGAGTGCTGGCGCTCCCCTATACACTATCTGGGAGCGTTATAGCACTGCATCAACCCTTTTGAAGGAGCGCTCCTACTCTCAGGAGTGATGGCACCCCCCTAAAGCCTACTTGGGAGCATTATAACGCTCTGATGGCCCTTTTGAGGGAGCGTTGCCTATTCTGGGGAACAGTTGATTTTTTGAGAAGAATGGGGGAAGGATCTTTTCACTCTTGGAAGGCAGTTGGATTTGAATCCTCAATCAAGCCATGATCTTAGGGCAGATCCCTAAATCAAGGAGGAAAATCCTCAACTCACCCCAATGATATCTCAAGTGGTTGAGCCTCTCCAAGGCTATATAAGCAAGCTTTCTCATGGTGAAAGGGGGAGCTGGATGAAGAATGATACCAAACTTATGATCTCATAAGTGATATTTGGAGCAGGATGGAGAATCATACCAAATTTATGATCTCATAAGTGATACATAGTGAAGTGGAGGCTAATCAGTGAAGCTATTGCCATTCAGACCGTGGAGATTTTGTGAAAGGGTTAGGCAAGGAGAACTTGACAAAACTGCTACATTCCATATATGGCTGTAAGTAACGTTTTGTCCTCATTAATGTAATATGCTTGTCCTGTTTCTTTCTAATTTGTGTTTGAAATTACATGAATTTGTCTCTAAGTAGATAGGTCTACTTCGAACTAATCTCGATAGAATAGGAAGTGGTTGTACTTTGTTTGTCTACAGGGATTATCGAGGAGCTCAAGATTGGAGTTCAAACCGGAGTGTGCAGGGACAAACACCAGTAAAAGGTACATCTTTCCTCCTTCCTCTTCATGCATTAGTTTGTGTAGACCTAAAAGGAAGTCAGTGAGAATGATAAACACTTTCTGTCTTAGAGTTAAAAGTCTAGCTCTTTGAGGAGATCTACCTGTCCACAGGGAGATTTTCCTTCAACATCTAGGAAGCCCTTATAGGAGAAAAACTAGCTAGAGGGTGAGGATGCTTTCCTCTCTTTTCTTAGGTATGGAAATAATGCAAGTAGAAATGCGAAGGAACTCTCTATGGAGTTATCTGAGACATGTGGCATTTTAGTCTACTACAAAACATTAACCCCCTTTGTTATGCTCTCTAATTTCCCACTCTCAATTGTTCTTCTTTGGTATGGAACAAAATACAATAAAATAGAATGGACCCCTTCTCCTCCTAGCGGCCCAATATTTAACATAGTCTGATAGCCATCTAGGGGTAGGGTTTTGACTTCCTCAACCCTCAATTGTGATAAGGCTTATGAACTTATAGAATATTCTTGAAATTACATACATGGATAGCCCCATATGCGTGAGTAATAGGGATTGACATGGCATCCTCTCGTACCATGGTGGTCAACATGGTAGGTCAACTTGTGGGAGACACAAATTTTGCATACGAGCTCTGATTGATGCAATCTTTGCACCGTTAGAAAGGTATCGATGTGTAGAATAACATAATAGGGTAATATATATTTCTAAAAAACCTTTAACCCCAAAATATTCCATTTGATTCCTCAAAATGGCCCTGGAAGGTTTCAAACCCCAATTTTCCAAATTGGGACTTGCCATTAAAATGACCTTACAAGTTGATTCCTCCAATATTTTCCACTCTAAAAGCATAGACATAGATGAAAAATAATATAATGATCGAATCTGGATATGTGAATTATAGTGTAAACTTCAAGTGAATGGAACTCAAACAGAGCCATTGTAAACCATTTAATAATGAAAAAACAATTATAGGAGATACACTCTCTATTTACATTAGCAACGGGGCTACATATTGAAAACATTGTGGGGTTGATCCCTCCTTGGACACACATGTGGGGAAATTCTCTCCTTGGATGAGTCTTCTCCTCTGTGCACTCTTCTTACTGGTAGGTGGGGTCAATCCAATGCAAATGTCAACAAGTTTCTCCTCTACGCACTCTCCTTATTGGCATGTGGGGTTGATCCAATGGAAATTTCAGTGGGTTTCTCCTCTATGCACTCTCCTAATGGAAGTGGGTTTGATCAGTGCAGTGGTCAATGACTTTGGGAGTGGGCTTATTTGGTTTGGGGTTTGGTTCCATAGTCTTTTTTATGTTTTAATTTTGTTTTTTATTTTATTTTTTACTTTTTGTTTATTTTTTATTTGTTATTTGTTTGTAATATAATTTATATTTTTATTTGTATATAATATGCTCTATATAGTAATATATAACCCCCTTAACCCATAAACTCCCTAACCCCCTAACCCATCAATCCATAACTACTATTCCTCGAGACCCTAAACCATGTCCAAAGCCCAAAAAACAATATTCTCTGTGTTGAACCTTGTGATGGCTACCATATGACACTTGGAAATCAAAGATTCCATTTATGGTCTAGGTAGTGGTTTTGGAGAATGCACATGCTTCCTATGGTGGATGAGGGTGGATGGTTAAAAATTTACCAAGGTTAGTGGGTGGAGGGTTAAAAAGTTGTGGTAGATTATCAGTATTGATTGATAGTTAAAATCAATCAGTGCATGCTCAATATGGGTTAGGAGGTTATAAATTTTATCCTTTATGTACAACAATGTTTTTTTGTTTTCAAAATGAATAACTAATTGTATATTAATATATAAAATGATAAAATAAAAACTCAACAATTTGAATCACTCAATTTGGAGGTCATATGAGTCATAGGCATGCATTTTACAGTAAGACAATTTTACCTTCCATTTTACAAAATTCTTGAATCTTGGTTCAAGGTAGAAGTCCTTTCTCATTTTAAAATTCACTTTAAACGATATAAATAGATCTAGAATGTTATTAAATTCACCAAAAAAATTATATCACTAAATTTTGAGCTATATAGAAGCATGGGCGTGCATTTCCATTAGGTCACTTTTTATTGTTCTGGTCTCTCAATTCGTAAGGCGGATTTTTCCTATTTTACATAAAAGACAATTTTGTGTTTGCAAATGAAAATAGAAATATTTATATAGGTGTAAAATGATCTAATATACCATCAACAAATTGAGTCACTAAAATTAGAGGTGTTTTGAGACCTGAGCATGCATTTTTGTTAATCCTGGTGTGCATTTTGCAGAAGGGAAGAAATTGCAATTTAAAAGAAAAACATGTATTTCTTAACTGTGAGTGTAAATTTTTAGATGTGGAGGCTCTAAAAGGATTGAATTAGGATTTTATACAACAATAGAAACCCAAATACTAATATTTTATGCAACAATGGAAACCCTAATCTTGTTGTTTCCAATTACACAAACAAAGGTATAGACAAATGTACAACTTTTCTACACCCCTGTAGCTTGTAATATTTCTTGTAATATTTACCTCTTCATTTTATAAGAAAATGTTTGTTATTTTTGCACAAAAAATGGTTCTGTTTCTGTAAATGCAAAAACAAAGGTATATGCAAATGTAAAAAGTTAAATTACACACTCTCCAACTTGAATCAATCAATTTGGAGGTGAACAAACTCTATATTTTCTATGATTTATTCTCTTTAAAGTATTTTATTATATGGGTTAATTATGTGTTGTTAAGTTTTGTGACATTTTCTATGTATCATTGGTTGGTTATAAGTCACTGATCTTTATTTCTCTCATAACCCCACCATCCTCTTATTCATCGAAAGATCATGAATCTTTGTGCATAGAAATCATCCTTTTTGGAGTGTAAATGCACTCCTAATTGTACAAACATGTTAAAAATATTGTAATAATCAATTTAAAAATTAAATATTTAATTATGGAGGTTCATCCAACTTCGGGCATGCAGTTTCATACAACCAACTTTAACAATTTGTCCCTTTGGTTTTACAAGACAATTTTTTACCTTCATGCATATCAGGTAGGTTTTTGTTTGAAAATGAAAATCTAAGGTTATTAATAGGTGTAAAATCACAAATTACACCTTATGCAAGTTGAACCACTCAATCTGTGTTGGACAACTGAGAGGGGGGGGGGTGAATTAGTTGTTACCGTGCTTAAACAATTATGCTTATTTTAAACTCTTTACAGAGCACTCAATGACAATCACAATAATGCAGGGAAGTAAGCAATAGAAAATTCAACATCAATCACACATATGAAATATACAGAGACAGATCTTTCCTGAGGAAACCCATAAAGGGTAAAAACCTCTTCTTCTTGGTATGATAAGTAATCTTTACATTCTGTACATTATCATACATATGAGCTCAAACTCATTGTGAGGCTACAACCTCTGTTTTGCAAGCTCCAATTGTCTGAGAGCACCAACTCTATGTTTTCTCTAGCACCTACTAGAAGGAAGCACCAACTCCCTAGTTTCTCTAGCACCCACCAGAAGGAAGCACCAACTCCCTAATTCTCTAGCACCCACTAGAAGGAAGCACCAACTCCCTGGTTTCTCTAGCACCCACTAGAAGGAAGCAACAACTCCCTAAGTGTTCCAACCTATTTAACAGAGAACAACAGTTCTCCCTTGCACCACCCTACCACCCTAGTTTCTCTGGCTAAAACTAGATGGAAGCTACAACTCCCTGTGTTCAAGCACCCACTTGAACCTTTGAGGACAACAATCCTCCCTAACACCTCCCAACCACCCTGAAATATCAATCTTTGCTACTAAAACTTATTACAGTGATATAATGTTCATCAATGAATTACCAGTCTCATCACTGTTCTGCTACACTGCCCTGCTCTGTCTGCCTCACTGTCTTCCTGCACACATGACTTACGCTTTATGTTCTTCTATCTTTAAGGCTCTGTACGCCATGTCCATTCAATGCACCATTCCTCTTCTATGTATTTCAGTTGCTGCACACTACCTCCTTCTACATGCCTGAATCACTCTCAACAATAGCCTCCATCTCTTCTCTGTTCTGCATATTTATACTATCTGTGCACATTCTTCGTCCTCCATGCACAGTGCCTCTGCATGCTCTTCAACGAGCCATGGTTCTTCTCATAGGGTTATTCAATGCCACTCCACATTACAACCCCTTCAATTACCCCTCAAATCCCTAGAAGAACACTTCAGCAACCGAAACGCCAACCATCCAAGAACCATGATTCGGTTCTGCTAACTGAATCGTAACTGAATAATTAATCATGAAGAGCAATAGTATCCCTTCGATCAGATTTCCAAGTATCCAACACCATTGGATTACAAGCACAGGGTCTCACGTTGATTTCGCCATTTCGCATTTCGGCATTCCTGTGTTGTGAGGCATATCGACTCTCCAAGTCACGATCTACGAAATGAAGATTATCTTCATGCTAGATCCTCCCTTGAGGCTTCGTCGATGTGACCATAGGTTATGACCAAGGGCCAATTCTGAACACGCATTTCTCATTTTGTGTTTCGGGGATTCTGTGAAGTGTCGTCTCAACTCTCCATGTCCCAAACTTTGAAATGGATCTTGTCTCTTCGAGCTCTTCTCTAAATCTCTTAGACAATGTGACCACCAACGGTGACCAAGCGCTTATTCATAAAGCGCTTTCACAATTTCGCATTTCGGCATTCCTATGATGAAGGTTCTCGACACTCCAAGTCATAATCACTGAAATGGAGCTTGGTTGCACTAGCTCCTTCCTCCATATTCCACAGATGTGACCACTGGCTGTTACCACAAATTTATTCGAAAACAAATTTCGGTGTTTCGACATTTCTATGATTAAGTGTTTCAACACTCCAGTCACGAACCCCGAAATGATCTGAAGGTATTTTGGTATTTCGCATTTCGACGTTTCGTGATTTCGCATATCACGAGTTCGAGAGGTTAGGGAACCCCGTTCCTTTGAATTTCTAGTCAGCCAAATGACGATCTTTCACCACGTGTCCTATGGACCCAACAGTCCAGATCTTATCATGATTTCGAAACTTCACAAGCCTTCGTCATGTCTGATCAACGGTCCAGATCAATCCTCGATCCGACGACTAGGATTATTTTTCGATTTTGCATATCGCAAGTTAGAGAGGTTAGAGCTCTCCTTCCTTTCTTTTAGTCAGCGAAATGCCAATCTTTCGCCATGTGTCCTCTGGCTTCAATGGCCAAGATCATTTCACAAATTCACGAGCCTTCATTGTGCTTGTTTCGGGATTTTGACATTCCGCATTTCACAACTTCAGGACTCCTGTGATGAAGAGTCTCGACTCTTGACTTCTCCAACTCCCGGTATCTGAAACTCCGAAATGGAGTTTACGCTTCACCTTTGATTTCCCGGTCTGCGAAACTCCGAAATGGAGTCTTTGTTGATGTGCCTGTTTCAGGATTTCGACGTTTCGCATTTCGCAACTTTGGGACTTCTGTGATGAAGAGTCTTGACGCTTGACTCCTCCAACTCTCGGTATCCAAAACTCCAAAATGGAGTTTACGCTTCTGATCTTGCCATGCCATCATCGCTGCCGATCTTCCTTGCCTTCCTGTTTTCCATTGTTGTCTCCCAACTGTAAACCTGTCAACATCGCTATTATTCTTTCCTGTAACCATACCTTCATCGTTGTTGTTCTTTCCATCAATATCTATAAGCATGCTATCGTTCCTATTGTTCTTTCCTATAGACATTCCATCATTGCTGTTGTTCTTTCCATCAATGACAAGCATGCTCTTCTTGTAAACATGCCAACAATCTCCCCCTTTGGAATTGATGGTAACCCTGAACGGTTGTGCTAATCTATTTGGACCTCCAACTGTAGCATCTGTAGCATCCAGTCTGGACCACTCATTTTCTCCCCCTTTGTCATCAATGTCAAAGAAAACATGCCCCCCCC